>OMNW01005679.1:7427-23701 GCA_900303245.1 Selene dorsalis | reverse complement strand
CCGGCCACCAGGCGCTCGCCTGCGAGCCCCAACCCCAGGCCTGGCTCCAGGGTGGGGCCCCGGTGACGCCGGTCCGGGCGACGTAAACTGCCTCTGGTGTTTCTTCTTCATGGGGGGCTTCTGAGCCGCTCTTAGTCTGACCTGTCACCTAGGACCTGTTTGCCTTGGGAGACCCTACCAGGGGCATGAAGCCCCGGACAACATAGCTCCTAGGGTCATTCAGGTACTCAAACTCCTCCACCACGGTAAGGTGGCAGTTCAAGGAGGAGTGCTACTATACTGTACTGTATACTATACTATACTATACTGCCCAGTTCTTTCTCAGATTCTTCTGGCAGGTATTGCTTCCTCCCTGAAGCGTAATCAGAGCCAACAACTTTGCCACTAATGCATCTTTGCAAAGTCGTCTTCGGGATGTTCCACGCTCTCGCTAAAAACCGTACATTTGGTGTCTGCCCTCTCTCTGTTAGATCCTGTTACTCATTTATTGCACCCTCATTCTGTCCTTTCTCCACTGATTGTATTGTCTTCCTTTCTTTCCTTGTGTCTTTGTCTCATCTTGTCCTCTATCTCCTTTCCTCCTATCTGCCTGTCTTGCCATACTATCTGCAACACAAAATAAAGAAAAGATTACGATTTTGCTTGGATATACATATACCTGTAACTTTGAACATGTTTTGCGTATATTTTGTGTATGTTGCCCATTTTAGCTCGCTGGTAAAGCTAAAATGGCCCAGTACCTAAAATTTCATTTTTCACAAAAATCTATTTTTATTTTTAAATGTAAACTTTCCTATTTGAAAGAGCATATCAAAACATAATGTTCATAATCACTTTTCTTTTTTTGTAAGATCACTTATATTTTTCTTATCACCCTTATTAATGATAGATGAAATTTGCTATGTCATGTTATACCACTCATTACTTCCTGTAACACTCTGCCACGCCCATCCTAACAACCTCATGCCAATCAAATCAATTTTTCCATATCAACTAGTGTTGTCGCAACAATCCAAGATCAGTTATTGTGATTGGCTGTTAGATTTTAAAGAGCTATAGTGCTCCAACCTTATCTGGCCCATTTTACCTGATGGCGCATTTAACCTGACTTAACCCTGCATGTGTGGAATTTCTGGGCTTTCTGGGCTCTTTTCCCATCTTGGGCCGTCATGGATTTGGTATGAATGAATATTAATCAAGGGTGTTCCCTCACCCTATACAGGCACCATGTGGGTGGGACAAAGCGCTCCCACACATGCAACGACTTTAGAGGTGATTGTGATTTGTAACTGGAAACAGGCATGTGTGTGCACTTGTTATAAATCAGGGATTTTTTGTGCGCACGCATTTCCTGTGTTTCCTCTGTAGGCTACCTGCAGTGATCTTTCCTATGCACAGTTTTATAAATGAGGCCCCAGGTCTGACTAGAGGCCTGCATCATGAAGCAGGATTACTGTCCAAGCAAGGTAACTTTAGGGTTAACCGTGGGTTTCAGGTATCACAAAGCTGGATTCATTCTTATCGAGATAAGTTACCATGTTAACTTATCGCAAAAGTGAATGAGCTGCGCTGCGGTGGTGCACGGCAGTGACGTCATCGAAGTCGAAGGTCAGTGAAAAGCCATGTAAAAAACCCTGGATGATGATAACAAAGCAACTCTGATCACGTGGAGTGATGGATTATAGCTTGATGCAAATTCAAGGGAAATCTGACAGATTAATCAACTCGTTTTTTGCAGCTTTGTTTTAGCATTTTGACCACAGAAGTATCCGTTATGTATAAAACATGGAACATTTATTGGTGGAACGAATCTTAGAAATGAACTATGGCAAGTCCTCTGTAAGAATAATACATGTGAGAGCAAAAGAAATATCTAATAAGAGCCTCTCTGAAGTTTAAAGCTTTGTGGTATTCAATCATTTTTGATTTTCATTCGATGAAAGCTGCTGTTTCTGCCCTGAACTGATCCTCTCTTGTACTGTAGGTCACTGGCAGCAGGGGGAGTCCTTACAACAAGGACCATAGAGACATTTAGTGGGAAAACACCTTCACTGAGGATGGTGAAGACATCAGAGCAAAACTACCTGCCCTCATAAGCATCTAACAACAATCTTGTCCGATAAATTAGTATTGAACATTTCTATATTTTACGTACATGACCGTATGTAAAGAGAAGTATAAGTGAAACGCAACTGTTTTTAATATGGATCTAAAGAACTGTCAGGTTGATCATTGTATTTAAAAAAAAAAAAAAAAAGAAGAAGAGGAAGAGATCACAGACCACGAACTAATGGAGAATTTCCTGAATTTGATGATCAGAAGCTCAGCGGTGAGTCAGACCATCAACTGATGTATTATCATCTTTATTAGAAGACAAGACCTTGTGAGTTTGGTAGAAATGAAGTATACAGCCCCGATAGGAGTGGCATCTGTCTGGGTTAGTTCTCATCAAGTTTATCAGCTGTTATGAAATGTAACATACTGTTTATATGTCAGTGAAAATGAATAGTTGAATACTGTTGCATTAATTTACATTTCTGCCATAGAAATCCCAAGTGTCAGTTTCTTAGTATTTAGAAGCAGGTTCATCTGTCTTTATTGATGTTTGTGTAGATTTTATGTTGTGTACATGAGCTGTTTAACATAGTAGAGCTGATATTTGGAGTTTACACTCTGATTTAAGTTTTTTAGCTTTTAGCTGGATGTTTCTAACAAATAGGGCACAGAGGTTATTGTTTGAGTCACTGGGGTTATACATCTCTGTGTTCGTTGAATAAATCAGCCATGGGAGATTTTGATTTTACATCCTCTGTTTGACTTCAGGGTCTGGAAGCAGAAACACATGCGGCAGCCAAAATGAAACAGAAAGTCAGCAAGTCACTATAGGTGAAGAAGGGACTGAAAACATGGGTAGGAAATTAACCTAGGAATCGCAGATGTGACCAGAGAGACAGACCTGTGTCTCACAAAGACAAACAGCAACACCTTCCAATCAATTCCTCTGGTTCTGCTGCTCATTCAGCTTCACTGACTCTGATTGTGACACAAATGCACCAAAATGGCATCGAATGTGAAACATGACGGAACAGACAGAGGAGCTTCCTGTTTCAGTGGGGCAGCCAGACGGATCAGAGATTTTCTGTCCAGGATGTGCAGAGTGAATTCTGCAAACCGTGACCCCAAACCTACGTTTTTACCACTAGCTAATTGTATTCAAAATTCAAGATATTCAAACTACGCCATGAGAAGGCCTCATGATTTTGAGTTTTCACCCCACCATGGAACTTTATCTAGAAAAAGGAGGGTTTTTAGGGGTCCCTCAAATCCTCATAGACATACTTTGAGTATTCAAAGCCTTGGCTCTATCCATTTGAGAGGGTCTGTTCGTGCTTGTTCATCTCACTGTGAGGATATCTATTTGAACTCAAGGTCTCGTGAAAATGTTTATTGTGAAAATATATACGGTACTACCGTCACTCAGAATGTTACTGTCCACAATGAAGGAACAAGAGTAAGAGCTACAGCTCAGATTTTGCCTGTACAGCGTGAAAGTGAGCCAGACGATGACACGTATGTTCTGCTGTTGGAAACTGAGGCATCTGCTTCAGCTGCTACCTACTCAGTCACAAACACCCAACCAGCCGCTCATCAGCTCCATAACTCCGCTTCAAGTCCTGGTTTAAATACAAGAGACCATTTGCCTCGTTCTAACAGCGTTCCATCACTCAGACAGGTGATCTCTGCAAATAGCAAGACTTTAACACAAGCTCAAAGTTTACCTGACATGATGTTACAAACCAGCTATAAGGAGTTTACACCTGACATCACTGATGAAGACAACAATGAAAGCTACTGTTTCCACTGCTCCTGTCCAGGCCTGTACCAGTGCAGAGTGACAGGTCTGCTGTTTCACATGGAGGGAGAAGGGCTCGTGCTTTACAGGATCGTCCCCTGGAACAGGAGGCTACTGGCTCAGCACCACAAGAAACCTGCAGGACCCCTGTTTGACATCAAATGTGTCGAGCAGTCTATGTGTCAGCTTCACCTCCCACACTGTGAGATCAGCTCCACAGGGGGAAGTCAGTTCCTGTCAGTTGCTCATGTGAACGATGACATCATTGAGTACATCACTCCTCAGAAAGTAACAGACACTCATGTCATTATAAACATCTCCAGCCTCTCTGGTTTCGGTAATGTCAAGGATGAAGACTCACCACCCGACCCAGTCCGAGCCTTGGTTCTGCTGTTCTACAGACCTTCCACTGATCCTGATGATGAATCTCTGATCAATGTGTTGTTGCTACCAAAAAACGTTTCTCTGCAGGATGTGCAGCGCACCAGAAAGAAGTTAGTTGGGAACGAGAGGTACATAGAAACATCTCCACACTGTAAACTGCAGCCAGATCAGCTTTACACCCTGACCACTTGTCCTGCAGACGACTCGGTGCACATTGAACCAACACAAGCAGAATTTTACTGTGATGACTACAACAACTTCTTTCCATCATTCCAGGTAGCATTGGAAAAAATCATTAAACATATTAAGCTTTTTTTGAAAGACACCAACAGCTCCTGCTGTGTTTGGGAAAGACGGGTTTGTCTTTCACTGAATGGAGTGAAAAGGTCCTGCGAGCCTCTGAACATCCCCCCTGACAACTTGCTGTTGCACACAAGGAGCAGCTTCATTGATGCAATATCAGAACCTGTTCTCAAGAGTCTGCTGGACAAACTGTTGGAGAGACAGGTGATAACTGACTCTGAGGTGGAGTCAGTGGACGAGATGATGAACAGAGGAGACAAAGCTCGTTTTGTCATTGACACAGTGAGAAAGAAAGGTGAAGCTGCCAGTTCAGAGATGATTGACTTTCTCTCTGAGGTCGACCCCTTCCTCTGTGAACATCTTGGATTGATCAGAAGATGAACCTAGTATGAGGTGCTCCAGTGGCTCACTGAATACAGAGAGTACCACATGGTGAGTCCCAACCGCAGTTCATGCTGAAATCCTTCCCATGGACCCTTGTCCATATATATATTATATATATTTTATACATATTTCTATTTCTATTTCTATTGTGGCTGCATGTCCTGTTATAGAAAGGTGCACTGGATTACTTCCTCTCATTGCGTGCAATCACTTGTCCTCACTTTATTCATAACCTTTAGGTACTTCCAGTGTTCTTCCAGGTGAAGGTATAAGGATGTTGTCAAAGACGTGAATGCAAGTGATGGAATTACAGAGAGAAGTTCAAGATATCTATGAGGAGACGTGACACTGTTGGATCACTGGATAACAACTTGAGCAGAATTAACATTTTGCAAATGAACAGACCAAGGTTTCAGCTGGTGTGTTCATTCATCTCTTGTCTAAAGCTACTGACATCATCCACATCTGAGGTATTTGCCAGTAAAAGTCAGCACTGCCGTGCCTGCGAAACCACAAATGAAGACGTGCAGAGAGCAAAGAGTGTTTCCTGTTGATGATGCTGGGTGAACTTCTTAGAACATGCTCTTCAATTTCCTCGATCTATTTGACAGACTGAACGTGGGAGATTTGTCTGACTGTCAGTGTGATGGAGCTGGACTCTTTGAGAAAGTTCAGGGGTGTGCAAAACAAAAATCCCAGTCAATTAAATACAACACAAACAGTAAACAATGTGAAAATATAAATTATACCTGTGATAAATCTTGGGAAATACACAGGTACAAACCTCCACGGGATCTATCACTCAGTGTCATCACTGGTGACAGTTTATCCACCCATCATTGTATTTTATATTAAAAAGGTCAGGTGGGCACTTTTATCTATCAGGCAAGATATTCACTGGTACCCTTTCATCTGCGAAGCCTTAACAGAAAACATGGCATCTTATCTCAGCAATTTATTAAACTGGTCACACAAAAATGACTTAACCCATTCACGTGATTATCTACGCTCCATGTTCCTGGGATAAAGACTTAGCATATTTTAGTAAAACTGTTTTAGTTTCTCCATTCTCCATATACCTGGAGCAATTTACACTCAAACTCAGTACAATTGTTGCCTTTGGCCAGTGTACAACTATGATTAACAATGTCTCTAATTTTGAACTTTAATGATGTTTGATCTAATTCTTTATGTTTTGTGTTTTTTTTCCCTGAATGTTCTTCTTGTTTTTGACTGTTTCATTTTTTTCTTTTTCTCTGTGCTCTCCACATCATTGAAAATGAGGGTCTACCCTCAGTGATTCCTCGAGATTTAAATAAAGACTGAATGAAAATGAAATGATTAACAGAACAGTACAGCCCTGAGATCAATGATGTCACCTGCTGGTCAAACAGAGCAAACATCACAACATGCAGAAAGTGAGGGGGATATTGCTATACCAGCTTTTTAATGACGAGAGTTTACAAAAAAACACATACAACATTTTAGACATAATTGGGGTGGCACAAACATATTTTGATATAGAACCATATATCAGGGGTTAATGTCAGTGGTCTCTAGACTAGATCTGGATGTGCTGAAAGTTTAATGTATATTATATTTCCGTGGATCATGAACGCAACACGACGCTGTCAGCCAATAGCTTAGTAGAGGGGGCGGTGCCTGATAAACTCGCCGACCCTTGCCCTTGCTGGACACAGAAACAAACTCACTCGGTTCACATGCCTCCCGTGTATTTTCTGAACAGACTGACGCTTTCGTAGCTTTTACCGCTAAAACATCGGAGCCGCGAAGCGCGAGGTCAAGATTTGTCGCCCGCGCTCGTGCCCCCACCTGAGCTGTCAGCAGAGCTAGAGGCAGGTGGAGGAGGCAGAACCGGTTTATTGAGACGCTGCCGAGTTGACAGGGTTTATTAGCACAAGATTCAAAGACAACAAATGGGGGCATGTTTCTCCACCTGTCAGCGAATTTAATAAGACACTGCCAGCTAGAAATACATGTTTGACTTAATCTGAGTAGCACGTTTTTAGCTCACCGACACGATTCTGACAACTGACATACGTTACCGACAGTGTTAGATAGTGCGAAAATAAGTACGGATGTTAAAACTGTTGTTGTAAAACAAACTGCTCAGTTTTTATATTTTTATTTCGTTGACAGATGAGAGAACAAAGGGGACCTATCCACATGTCCCCGTTACAGGGCCCCCACCTCAGCCCCAAGTCTCATTGGCTAGCGCCTAGATGCTTCCCAACCTATCGCGTTTCACGACACTGAGAAAAACTAATGTCGGCTTCTGTGATTGGATCAAACATTTGGCGCCTCTTGAATCTGCTGCAGCCGTAGTGGGCGGTGAGTGTGAGACGGTGAGCAGTTTGAACCGTAGCAGCGCCGAGGCGGAAACATTGAAATTGTTTCAAAATAGACAAGGCAGTGTGAAATTAAACATTGTGATTCCCATCCAAAACGAACTGCCATTATTGCTAAAGCCAGGTCCAGAGTGGGGGGAACGGCAGCTTCTTCTGTTTGTGGACTCTGGGTACGTAAAGCCGGTGTCGCGCAAAGTGAATCGCTCCCTCCTCCTGGGCTAACTGCTAACTAGCCAACGAGCTAACGTTACAGCTAGCCGGAACACGAAGCGAGCTAATCCCGAACACAAAGGACGACTTTGCCTGTGTTTGTCATATCGATCCCGAATAACTCCATTGAATGAGGACTGAGCCTCCTGTGCAGGTGAGGGAAGCTGTCAGTGCCGGTGTCTTTATTTTAAGCGCTTTTGTCGCGATTCAAATGGCCCGGGTTTGTTCTTGATGCTTTATGGATGCCTCAATCTTTGTTAACTAACCAACTGTTAGCTAGCTCGCCGGGGTTTCATGCCAAATTTTCAATGTCTATGAGAGATGGTTCTCCAACTTTATCAGCGTAGTTGTGGGGAGAAGGACATTTATGACAGAGTGTAGACCACGGTTTGTGAACGAGGCACTTTCCCCTATAATTTAGACCACGGTGAATCGGTCTATATGCGAGGGGAAATCCTTTTTTTTAGAAAGGGGGAGGGAGGGGGGTATACAAAGTTGGCACGACATCAGCAAGCTATCGTTAGCTGTGGGTTTGCTGGTTATTTGTAGCTAGCTCGTCCAGTTGTTGTCTACCTAACTCAACCATCCTCTGGACGTTTCCAAACATTTTGTTGCTTGTATTGTGCTGTTGTGTAGTTGAAGTGTATTTGATGACGCGAAAGTGTTGGAAAGTAAGTGCATAGATTTAATTTACTGTTCAGCCCAACAAAGGTATTTTGTTTACCAAGATACACAACAGCGAAAAGGTGAACAGCAACACAGTCGCACGTTTGAGAAGCTCGAATCATTGTTGTCTGATTAAATAAAATACCAAACATATTAAGGCTTAAATGCTCTTCCCAGTGAGTATTTTTTAACTGTGGTACATTTGAATGCAGTACCTATACTTGTTACACAGTATTATTTATACACTGTGGTTTTAATACTTGTAAAATATAGGGGTGCTTCTTCCACCACTGATAACATGTGACAGATTGTGATGAAACTTGTAATTTTACCTTCATTAAAGTTTTCACATTCAGGTTATTTGAGAAGCTGCTATATGTGGAGCTGTCAAGACCTGGTAATAATATTCTGCCCACCCTTTTATATCAGTTAGAGGAGACTAGATATTAGATATATTTCTGTAAAATCTTATTTGTAGGAAGAATGTAATAATTTGACCAATTCAAGGAAAACATATTTTACATCTACTGAAACTCTGTTCTCATTTTATTATATTCCTGCTTCTAATCACAAAGAGTCTGTGATTGGGAAGATTAAATGTAGGAAAATGTGTTGTTCCAGTACAAATCTCTACATGTTGCACTGTGACACGCAGTTTACCAGCATGTTTCCATGACAGCTGTCTGACATGTCTATTGAAAGGGTGAGCTTTGAGTCAGGCCAGGCAGGCTTGGAGGCAGCAGCTCACACTGACTCCCATGGTGGCAGATGGATCTTGAAGCTACACATGAACAAACAAGTGTTGCAGTTTACATAAAGAATCGTTGAAGAACAAAAGAGAACACTTCCTGTTCAACTTCCCCAATAGCAGATTTGGCAAAGGGATCAGGAAAATCCTGTCACCTGAACCTCAACCTGAACCATTTTCAATGTCAAACAAAGGAGTAAGAACTAAGCACAGGTTGATTTTCATATATTGTTCCTATGTCCTCTTTCAGTCTGCTCCCTTATCTGAATATCTGAATTGCAGCCCGTTTTTATTTAAAATTTCAAAGAGAAACCAAAATGAAAATTAAGTGGCAGTTAAATGTGATTATCAAACACCTTTTTTTTTTTTTTTACATGTTCTGAGGTGACTGCACTTCTGTGTACCAGACTCCAGACACATACACTTACAAATTCAACTTGAATTAGTTTACAAAATAGCAAGAAAAACTCATGCACCCCGTCCAAAAGTTTCAACATATTCAGTTTCTAAATATGAATATAATATAGACTTTAAGAGGTAGTTCCTCCCTACCCAAACTGAGTTGTTATCTGTGTATTGGTATCAGCAGCCAGTTAATGCCTTGTTTCATCACTGATTATGTTTAAACAGATGCTACACAAACACTTATTATTATTCTGTACTTTGTTCAAACAAAGAAAGATATCAATAAAAGATTTTATTTATTCATACATAGAAGTTGGTGTTGTGCTGTACAAAACTATTATGTAACAATAAGAAGTTGATTGATGGTTGATTTTCAAAGTCAGCACAGCAATCAGAATCCCTTTTGTCCCTCACTGTCTCCTGTTAAAAAGACCCTGGCAATGGAGGTTGCTCAGCTGCAGAAAGCTCACCCCAGCAAAAAGGAGGCAGTTTATTTTGTATATACTTAGTTAAGCTTTTGAAATGTGTTTTGTCCCCAAGAAGATAGTGGCTTGTGTTTGTAAGTGAACAGTCTCAAATGTTTCAACTTTGAATATATATTAGAAGCCTGACAAAAAAAGAGCAAATAAAAAAAAAGGCCTGTAGGCGGTCATGTTGTTGGTGTCACCCCCACGATCCAGTCAAAAATGATAAGTCCTGGTGAAGAGTGAAAACATGTTGTGCAGAAACCTTCTATCCTTTCTGTGTAGCTGCAGGTTGATCATGGTGCTCACAGGGAAGCGCTCGGAGAAAGGTCCTGCCTGCTGGAAAAGGAGGGTGAAGTCTGAATACATGAGGCTTCGACAGCTCAAACGGTTCAGACGGGCTGATGAGGTCAAGGTAAAGTCCACACACTGCAAATGTTTTGGGGAAGTCAACTTAAATCTAACAAAGTGGTCCACTCATTTTCTATTGTTCACTTTGTTTCAACATCTTTGTTAGCTGCTGTGTGTCAGTCAGTGCTTTAGTAGGGATCGTCAAGTGATTTGTGTTGGTGGCGCACAACCTCGCCAGCTTTTTTTTTTTGCCAGATTTTGTTTTTTCTTTTTTTTTTTTTCTTTAGAGTTGATTCAAACGTATTTGAACTCTTTCAGAGCATGTTCAACACCAATCGTCAGAAAATCATGGAGCGCACTGACATTTTGAATCAAGAGTGGAAGACCAGGCGAATCCAGCCTGTTCACATCATGACGTCTGTCAGCTCTTTAAGAGGCACGCGAGAGGTTAGTGGATTAACTGTGTTCTCTCTGCACTGACCTGTGAGTGAAGTTCTTGTGAAGGTGTAGAGGAAGAGTCCTAACACTTCCCTTGTGTTGTTCTTCACAGTGTACAGTGGACAGTGGTTTCTCTGAGTTCCCCAGGCAGGTCATCCCCCTGAAGACACTCAATGCGGTGGCCTCAGTCCCAGTCATGTACTCCTGGTCACCACTGCAGCAGAACTTCATGGTGTGTATCAACTTTTGATACCTGCATGTAATGGGAAATATAGTGAATTGATGGTGGCAAGTACTTTACAGTACCTGTCAGCAGTTAGTTTGGAGAGTTTTCACTCTGTGTGTTAACTGTTTTGTCATTTTTCGGCACCAGGTGGAGGATGAGACGGTGCTTCATAACATCCCTTACATGGGAGATGAGATTCTGGATCAGGATGGCACTTTCATAGAAGAGCTCATTAAGAACTATGATGGCAAAGTCCATGGAGACAGAGGTGAGGATCAGTGGACACTGAGGGTTAAACAATACAGGTTGCTGTACGAAATATAATGAAGAGTTTGTCATTGGTTTACTGCAGATAAAGTTTTGCCACACTCAAAGTACCCTATATTGTGTTAGTGGGTATTCAACAAAAGAAGACACTGTTTAAAACATGTAAAGAGTGAGAAAATGAAACACAGTTTTAGGATGTCAAGTTTGAGTATCATTCAGTTAAAAACATATGAAACCCCAAAACACTGTACAGTGGAAATAATGACAGTGATCATTTTACTACCCCTCAAGTGAGTCAAACAGTAAAATGACACTGTGTAGGGAAGTAGTCTGTCAAGAATGCCACATGGTGACACGCTGCATTGTAACAAAGTGGACAATGTAAGGCATGCTGTTGTGCTCTGAAGACATCTGATACGTTTGTGTTGTGCAGAGTGCGGCTTCATCAACGATGAGATCTTTGTGGAGCTGGTCAATGCTCTGTCACAGTACAGCGACAACGAGGACGATGAGGAGGAGGAAGAACAGGACTTCAAGGTAGAGAAGATGGAGATATGTGACGGCAAGGAGCACCCAGAGGACCCCCGCAAGGATGGGCTCATGAACAATGAGAGTGAGTGTGTCACTGAGATCCCACTGATCATCACTCAGTCTGTGTAGGGTGTAGGGGAGGTAAGCGTGATGAGTGCTTGACTTTTATGACCGACTACCAACAACAGCTGCAGCACTTGGTCACATATTGTTTTGGATAGATTCATTCAAGGCTGGATTATAAACTGCTGAGGCAAAGTGGGCAACTACGCCAAGCTGTCATGTTCAGTGTGTGGGAGAGTGTTTGTTGTAATTTGATTAACTTAGCAGAACAAACATGGCCTCGAGGCACTCTTCCCAGTTTTACCTAATCTTAATGTAAAATGTGGTGTAATAATGAGACCTTGAGAAATTGGCATTTAATTTTCCTCTCACACTCTGTGCTCAAGGGCACAGTAGTGGGGGAATCTGGCCCTGCATCTATTCCTGGAGTGTCTGAAATGGACAGCAGACTTGTTTTGATTGCAAACATAAAATAATAATCCAGTAAGATCACACAGAACTTTATCTGCGTTTGCACAGACAAGCAGAATGACATCACACAGACCAAAAGATTTGACAGGAAACTTTTTGTCATGTCATTTTGTGTCTCGCATGTTTAAGGTGTGAGTAGAAAGCTTTGGTACCTTATGTGAAAACTGGAAGACTTTGAATGGATTCAAATGAATTCTGTATTTTCAGTCAATCAGTCTTGTGTTGATGAAAGAAGAAACAGTAGTAGGAAGAATAGAGTAACGGCTCTACCACAGTCATCTTTCCTCTTTGCTCGCACCTGTATCAGGTTTTCTGAGACCTGGATGACTGACACTGACCAGGTTGTTGTTTTTGTGCCCTGTGTGTCGTCTCCAGGCCGAACCAGCCACGACAGCACCAAGAAGTTTCCCTCCGACAAGATTTTCGAAGCCATCTCATCCATGTTCCCTGACAAGGGCTCCACCGAGGAACTCAAAGAAAAGTCAGTGGGTTGTTTATACGAGGGTGCGTTAGTTCCAAGTAAGGTTGTCTCGACTCACGACTGACAGCTCTCAACCTTGGTTTGTGTGTTTCAGGTACAAGGAGCTGACGGAGCAGCAGCTGCCCGGCGCTCTGCCACCCGAGTGCACACCAAACATCGACGGTCCCAACGCTCGCTCTGTGCAGCGAGAGCAGAGCCTGCACTCCTTCCACACTCTCTTCTGCAGACGCTGCTTCAAATACGACTGCTTCCTCCACCGTTAGTACAGACTCCTCAGTTAGCCAGGAATAACATGGATACATGTAATCAGGAAATGTTATTAACTCACTAAAGCAAGCCTGCATTGATCTGATCTGCTGCGCTCGTGGCTCATGGTGAGAGCTTTACAAAGTACTGCCCTTTAAGAGAAAATGCTGGATTGTTGGAGAACCCTCGTTAAAAGCTTTATTAACAGACTTGAGTTAATTCACATTTGGGTAGTTTTTTCAGCAGAAACCCTGCTCTGTAGAATCTGATCATGTGTGAAACTGAGATTCAGCTGGCTCCTCCAAAGGTCTCAGAAAACTCATCTATTCTGTCTCCTGTCTTCTTTAGCTTTCCATGCAACTCCAAACACCTACAAGCGCAAGAACCTGGAGAACCTGGTGGAGAGTAAACCCTGTGGCATCGACTGCCACATGTACCTGGTGCAGGTGAGTCCACTAATGTCAGATTGAGAGGTGTAAATTTTAACTTTGTATCACAGCAGTGGTAAACAGATACAACTGGGAGTCATGTAAATATGACGTACCATGCTTCTTTCCCGTCAGTCGTCATTGAAACATGACGCTCTACCTAACCTAAATTATACATGTTCTTTTTCAGTTGTGCTGACTTTGAAACTAGACAATGAAAGAAATTATGGCTTTCTCTTGCTGTATTCATTAATGCCTGAACCAGGCCTTACAACAATAATAATCATGTCACATCCATACATATATACACATATGTGTGTGTATATGATTTTTTTTAATATACGGTACTTGGTATGGTATCAGAACATCTCTACAATAAAGTATGTATTCTATTCTAAAATTGGAAAAAAAAGAGAAAAAAAAACATCCTTATGTATAATTAAAGAATTTTGTCTTTAAAACAAGAATGTAAAAGAGTTTCTGGGTCTAGCCTAAATGTGAAGAATTGATGTTTGTCCCTCACACTTGATATTAAACATGAATCTGTTCGTCAAAATATGATGTTTCGTCTCAGGTCTGATGGAAGTTGCAACTGCATTATCTCTTCTATTAACCAGAAAACACTGCCCATGAGCTGATGACTGAAGTTAGTTAACCGCAGCTCTAATGAATGTATCAGTGGACTGACACTGTTATACCATGGTTACTCAGGATGGGATGGTGAGGGAGTACCCTGCAGGTGTTGTTGCAGAGCGGGCCAAGACGCCTTCCAAGCGCATGGTGGGCAGACGCCGAGGACGACTGCCCAACAGCAACAGCCGACCCAGCACCCCCACCGTTTCCTCGGAAACCAAAGACACAGACAGTGACCGTGAGGGCAGCAAAGAAGACGAGCGGGACAACGACAAAGATGACGAAGACAAGAAGGACGAGAACACCAGCAGCTCAGGTACAGTCTTTCTCTCACGTTGTCTTTACACCACAAGGTCCAAGTGGCCCAATTACGATTTTTTCCTCAAGTGACACAGATTGGATCTGTAACATGAACATTGATTTCAGTACCTATAGGAGTTAACGGTCATCTTTATACCTGTGCTACAACTTTTCCGGCCTGTGCTAAAACTACCAACCTCTGTAGCACCAGTGCTATGTTCTCAAAAAGTGAACTTACAGCCCCGTCTCTGAGCTGTGTCAAAGTTACACATTTAGTTCCCAGAGTGGAAAGGCCTGAACTGATTGTGTGTGTGCACAGAGGGTAACTCCCGGTGTCAGACTCCAGTGAAGATGAAGATGTCTGGTGAGGCTGAAGCTGTGGAGTGGAGTGGAGCTGAAGCTTCTCTGTTCAGGGTTCTCATCGGGACGTACTACGATAACTACTGCGCCATCGCTCGGCTAATTGGCACCAAGACCTGCAGACAGGTGAGCTGTCAGCGATGTCCCACACTTGATAGTAGCTTATTGTTATCCTGTCAGAGTCTAGAACTACATGGACCTTCAGGACACACAGTCTAACATTATCTTGACTATCTTTAGGTTTATGAGTTCAGAGTGAAGGAGTCCAGCATCATTGCTCGGGCTCCTGCTGAAGACGAGGACACGCCACCAAGAAAGAAGAAGAGGAAACACAGACTCTGGGCTACTCACTGCAGGAAGATCCAGCTGAAGAAAGGTCAGAGGTCACCCAGTCTGTCAAAGCTTGAGGCATTCCCTTGTTAACCTGATAAAATGCAGAAAACGACTGATTTGAAAACAAACATTTGACTCCAGTGTCTTGTGCATCCTACAGATGGTTCGTCCAATCACGTGTATAATTACCAGCCATGTGATCACCCACGGCAACCCTGTGACTCCTCCTGTCCCTGCATCACCGCTCAAAACTTCTGTGAAAAGTTCTGCCAGTGCAGCTCTGAGTGTAAGAACACACACACACACACTGCGCATTTACTGTGGAGACCATTTTGTCCATTGAAAACGCTGAAATCATTCTGCCGTGTCTAATATTTCCACATCGATGTCCTGCTTCATGGATGCAGGTCAGAACCGTTTCCCAGGTTGTCGGTGCAAAGCCCAGTGTAACACCAAGCAGTGCCCCTGTTACTTGGCAGTGAGGGAGTGTGACCCCGACCTCTGCCTGACCTGTGGCGCTGCAGACCACTGGGACAGCAAGAACGTGTCCTGCAAGAACTGCTCCATCCAGAGAGGAGCCAAGAAGGTGACACACTCTGAAAATAATCCATAATAGTCCTGGCAGCAAGTTTTTACCAAGCAAACATCTTCATGTCCAGGAGGAAACTAACTTCAGACGCTAAATGTTTGCTCCCTGTGTCTCCAGCACCTGCTGCTGGCTCCATCAGACGTGGCAGGCTGGGGCATCTTCATCAAAGAGCCAGTCCAGAAAAACGAGTTCATCTCTGAGTACTGTGGAGAGGTGAGACTTCACTCTTTCTGTTGCCTGGCCGCGGTTAAAGCAAGTTTCAGGTGGAGAGTTGATCTGTTATCTGACACCTGTCGGCCACACAACAGCTGTGCCTTCATCGCCTTAATTTGATCTGTAAAGCTCCATGATTTAAGGTGTATCCAGACCTGGCTCATTTGGAGCAGTTGTCCAAAACAGGGAGCATTTGACCCCAGACCCCAAAACAAACTAAACTCCTCCTCCCTCCGAGGAGATTTCAAATTGAATGAATCCAACAGTGTTTTGCAAATAAAGTGTAAGATAGAAGAAGAAAAGGCCTCTGCAAGAGAAGACTTCAGTGTGTCAAAAAATATTTTTAATAATTCAAATCTGTGTAGGAAAATAACGTGTGACCTGTGTGTTTGCAGATTATCTCTCAGGATGAAGCAGACCGCAGAGGCAAGGTCTATGACAAGTACATGTGCAGCTTCCTCTTCAACCTCAACAATGGTACAGCACACACACAATTCATAGTCTCTATGGGAGCCTTAGTTTCTTCTTGTCAATCTGATGTCTTTATCTCAGGGGAAG
>OMNW01005674.1:1069-11626 GCA_900303245.1 Selene dorsalis | reverse complement strand
AAATCAAGGGAGGGATGGACAGGGAGAGAGGTATAGAGAGCAAATTTGGATGGGAAACAGAGAGACAGAGAGAGAGGGAGCGTTAATTAGGAGGGGAGAGGAGTGGGAGGAAGATAGACTGATGGCCACGGGAGGAGATACAGAGGGAGGAGAAGGGAGGATTAGGGCAGGGAGGTATGATAGAGAGGGAGAGAGAGAAAAAAGGAGACAAAGAGGGATTGTGGCATTAGGGAGAGAAAGAAGAACAAGGTTGGGAGGAGGAGGGAAAGAGGGATGACATTTAAAGGGAGGAGAAGGGAAGAGTGGAGGCAGGAAGGAGGGAAGGAGGGAGTGTGTGTGATTGGAGGGAGGAAACGTCATTGACCGACCCCCCCCACACCCCCCGATACAATCACCCAATCATAACAAATCACAACAAATCACTTGGCTGTTCAAAGTTGCGTCAAATCAAAACTGATGAAATAATGTGACACTGATGAAAAACAAGAACAACAGCAGCAGCAGAGATCGATAATCAGTGTGATCAGTCCTGATCATCACAGGTGAGACGGGTGAGATGACAGACGATTTCATCAAAACACAACGAACTTTTAAACCAGATTAAATCCTGACTTTAAATTGAACTTGTGTCTTTAAACGTCTCTTTAGTTTCTACTTCATTGATCTCTGGTTCAGTTTAAAGCTCCGACTCTGAGGAGGCTTAACTTTTACAACGGCTACGTTTTTTTGAGACGAATCGACCAAAATCGAGTTCCTCACAGAAAACTCACAAAACTTTATGATGAAGATGAATCTGAATTAAACAGCTTTAGAGGTGAACAGGAGACCGATTGGCAGAGACAGCGAACACAACATCATGAACATTGTTTAACTAGCAATTCTTTAGCTATCTAGCTAGCTAGCTACAAGGTGATGTTTTGTTTGGGAAAAGCAGCTGTTAACAGTGAATGGACACTCAACCACTTTGTTTTATACTGACTAAGTCCTGACAGCAGCAGATTAAATGCTACAACAAAGCCAGGCTTAATTTTAAACCTGGATTTGGTTTGCAGATAAATCACCAGACAATCAGAGCCATATCTCCACAACGCCTTGATGGAGCTTCTCCAAATTTGCCATAAACATTCACCAGGACTCAAGGGTGAAATGTATGGATTTGGTGCTTGAAAGTCAAAGGTCAAGGTCACAATGACCTCGCAAAAGGTGGTTGTGAGCACATTATCTCCAAAAAAGTCTCAAAGGAGCTTCTTCAAATTTAGTGTGAAGGTTCACCTGGACTCAAGGGCGAACTGAATGGGTTTTGGTGGATTAAGCTCAAAGGTCGAGATGATGGTGACCTCACAAAAACATGACCTTTGCCTTAAGAATGTAGCATCTTGAGAACACAAAAGGTGGTAACTGGATCCCATGTGTAAAAACCTGAATTACCAATGTGGTCTAGTGTCTAAGTTATGCTTTGACAAACTGTGATATATCAATGTGTATCAATGAATCCAAAATGGCAATAAGTCAATAAACACACTGATGTACAGGGAAGGGAGGGAAGATAATAAAATGGAGATGGAGAAGCTAAACTGAAGCAGGGTCGGTCCTCCACTGCTGTGCTCTCTGTTGGAGTCGGAGACAAAGCCGAACACCGCTGAGCATGTAATACGCAATAATGACTTTGTTTTGTGCTGCGAGCAACATTCATGAGACTGAGCAAGTATGAAACAGTTTGAAAAACATATCGACTCCCAGATATCATTAAAAAAAAAAAACTTGGACTGAGACAGATAATGACGCCTCTGCGGCTTTAGTCACTTCTTTAGATAATAAGATTTAAACCATCAGTTTTTTAAAAGACTTCGGTGCTTCACGACACCGGAGACAAAAAATAAAGTCGGGGTGATCTGCCCTTTGGATGAGAAAGAGAAATGTCAAACAGTGCTACAACTAAAGCACCACCATCAGCCTAAATATAAATATCGGACGCCAACATGTGTGT
This sequence comes from Selene dorsalis, assembly GCA_900303245.1. NCBI lineage: Eukaryota > Metazoa > Chordata > Actinopteri > Carangiformes > Carangidae > Selene > Selene dorsalis. Next base: position 9,639 of record OMNW01005674.1, on the reverse strand, counting down.
GGGAAGCAGCATCTCACAGAAAACTACTTCTTGATTTAAGCGGTTCAGATCTGAAACAACACTCAGTTTCCCCCCGGGAGACGTACGGATTGGGACGTATATACAGCAGCCGTGAATCCACCACTGGCGCTATCCAGTCTTGTTTGCTCTGAAGCAGCCCGTCTCCTCTCACACATACAAAAAATAAATAAATAAAGAAAGAAAGAAAGAAAGAGAGAGAGAAAACCCCACTGTACAGTATGGAATCACAATTTCACCCTCCCAGCCACGGGCTTCATCTTCCTAAGCTGCTTTCACACAATCGACTCCCACCAGAGAGAGCTACTGTTTATGATACAGAAGTGCACGTCAGTTAGCATCAGCTGCAGAGAGAAGGACTAAGGCGATCATGCATGATTTATAACACACTGTAGAATAGATGTACAGTATAATCTCACCACGGAGTCGCTGATGCTATTTTACTTTTTTTTTTTTTTTTCCTGATGTGGAGCCTTGGGTACATTCATGTTGAGTATGTCTAGCTCCTACCTCTGTTTATTTAACCATTGTCCCTCTATGAGACTATGTCTGTGTTTGCTGGATGCATGCATTGTGTGGTGGGTGTGGCTCCGAGCTAAATAGCCCATTAGGGAACTTGAGTTTTGAAGTGGAGGCTCCACCAGCACTTCTTAATCCCTTTTTTTTTTTTTTTTTTTAAGGCTGCAGCATTTCAAGCAGGGAAACAAACTTGTGCATTTCCTTTACGTGTCCTGTGTGCAAAACGTAAGGCCAGAAATAACTTCGGTTGTGTTTTTAGCACTTAAAGATACACAAAATGCACAAAATTAAAGCAAACTGTGGACAGATAATTTGGATCCTACTCAGTTTTTAAGATTTGAGATGTGTTTTTGAATACCGAACTCAAGGTGTTGAGGGTTGTAGCATCGGAAACTTTCTGTCAGTTTGGTTATTTTATCAGATTAGCTTGAATCTGACAAAAGGATTTGTTAATGCTACAGTTCTCAGTCGCCTATAGCAACATAGAGGACGTAAAGAGACTCTATCTTCACAGCTGCTAAATTAAACACTGAGTATTTGAACACATGGGACTTTACAAAGTTAAATATATGATCCAGCGTGGGTGAGTGTCCCTGTGTGTTAGTGAGAGTTAGGGAATACGTGCTAAAGTCACACAAGCTGCAGGAGGTTCTGGAAATGTGGCACAAATTACTTAAAACGCACGATCTGCCGAGACAAAGAGAAGGAGAGAGAGAGCGTTAACTACGTTAGTTCCCATAATACCTGTGAGACATCAGCAGTACTGAAACTGGGTGCTAAGTGTTTCTCACGCTTCACATCAGCACAGCGGGGAGTCACCGCTGAGCCTCCAAGGATTCAGGTTCAAACCAAACACACCTACACCACTGCTGCACGTGCTCCAGTAAACTGCGCACGACTATTTAAACCAGCAGGGATTCACGTAATTCTGGGTTTCAACAGGTCCTTAGAAAATAAAACGACGAGCCCGTGGGTTGTTGTGGTTGTATTGTTCTCCGTGTTCCTCTGCCTTGACAGCGAGTCTCTCGTCATCTGTTCTGACAGCTACAAGACAGAAGACGAAGAAGAAGACAGGCCGCCACCTGAGTCAAGCCATGAAAAGACAGAGCCTCTCATGAGACCACAAAAAGAGCGCAACCTGTCACCTCATGAGAGCAGAAACTCAAAGTACAGTGGCCATGATGTGCCAATCCGAGAGTAAAGTCTGAAGCAATGTGCTGCTTTTCAGTGGCGCTGCCAAGTCAGTCTGGGAATTATTGATCACAGCCTGTAGCGACTCAAGAAGGTCTGGTTTTCCTTCAGTCAGATAGCTAACGATAGGTAGCTAGCATTCTAAGATAACAACTATCACAGTGATAATCATACCTCTGAAGAAAACACTACAAACATAAGAAAACAGATAAACAGCATCAATAGAAGCTAAATATTTAGCTGCACTTATGTTGAGACAATTTATGATTAAAAGTTATTGTGAACAGAGCAACAGATACGTCACCGTCGACAAAATGGCTGCAAGCGCACGACTGTTGGCTAGCCACATTTAAACAATATGAACTAAACGATCACAATATTTTCATTATAGTACAATGTTTGTGTCTGTTTTCTTTTATGAGACTGCTATAAAACAAGCTAACTGTGGCTGTTTATGCTATGATGTTAGCACTAGGGCTAACCCCCCTGGAATAATGCACAACAGTGACTTTGTGTGAATGTAGTGCTCTAAACCTGAAGCGTAGCTCGCCTCCAAACGCCAGCTTTGTTAAATCAGGTCACTTTATTGTGTTGCATTGCTTCTTAACCACCAAACTGTCTTTACTTCATCTGCTCCTCTTTGTAAATTAGCTGAACCTTCTGCATGCTAACCCGAGGCGAAGTCGCTGTTGGCTGTAGAGCGGAGCATCAGTCTCTGGACTGTGGGGCAAAATAATAAGGAGGATATAAAACTGACTGCCATCACTGGAGCAGTTTGGTGGGTTTATATTTAATAAACATACGTCCAGAGGGATGTGAAGACATAAACGTGGCACTAGCATTAACATAATTCAGATAAATAAAACAAACAGCCACAAGGGGTTATTTTTTAAAGATTAATCTCAAGTCTAAGTTTTGAGTGAAAAATGTTGTTTTCTCTGCTTCCTGCCTGATATTTGATATGTTTTAAACACTTGTTTTTGGATAACTCAACCTCCTGTTTAACCATGCTGTCAAATGCAGAAATGAAAGTGTTTTTGTTGTTTTCTGAACAACCAAACAGGCTTTTAAACCTGACGGTGCACACTGTTTTGGCGGGTACAGACGAGAGGGTGAGGAGTCTTTAGGGAAACACGTTTCCTTTGCGTTTAACAATTAATTCTTGATTAAAAGTTGAGCAGGAGTCAAACACACACACACACACACACACACACACACACAACAGAGCACATTCAGTCCTCCTCAGCGGAGATGTCACTCTTTTCCTTTTCCTTCCTCTCCATTATGTAACCACGGTGACATGAAAAGGAAAGAGGATGGAGGGATTGGATGGAGGAGAGACACAAGCCTGTGGGCATCACTGGGCAGATTTAAGGGGGTTAAAAAAAGAAAGAAACTCAATCTCCACAGTCCTTTTTTTAGGAAAGAGAAAAGATTTCCAGTGACAGGATGGTTCAGTGTTCATACAGAGACCGAGTGTGAACACTGAGAAAGCAACGCTGGAGGCTTGTACAAATCAATTAAACACTTTTAAAAAGTTACTCCAGGAGACCAAAATGACCCCTTACTTCTACATCTTTCTTTGTAGAAACTGGGTGTGACACGACCCATTTGTGATGATGAAGTCGATGTGAAAATCAATCACTAAACTGGTTTCTGCAGCAGTCAGACAGACAACAGTCAAACCATAAAAAGATTTTTTATTAAAAAGCATTTTTTATGGCTAAAATGAAAACAAGGTGTTCACATCAATGAAACATCCAAATGCCTTGAATTTCTGACAGTTTCACTTAGTGCAACGTGGAATAAAACACAGATCAGGTTACGTGGAGGAAATAATTGGACTCCTGCCATGTAGATTTATCTGAAGCCAATGGAGAGTCAATGTTTCTGTTAAAATGGATCTTGCTTTAAAAAAAAAGAAAAAAAAGACACTATTAGATGATGAACAACTCATTTCATCAAAGTCCTGGCCCTGTTGTACCTGGACCACACCTGAACTCAACATCTGGCCGTGTCTGGAGCACATGGGGCTCAAACCTGACCTGGGTGTCGTCTCTCAGATGCAAACATGAATCATTAGTGGTGTTGGTGGACAAACATGAATCTGCACTGACCTCATCCATGAGAGAGAGAGAGACCATGGAAAACACAGAGGTGAGAGAAACATCCGCGTTATAATTTATACTTCCAGCTGACACACAGAAAACACTGGAGTGATATTTTTGCTGCGCCCATTCTCCACACACACACACACACACACACACACACACACACACACCGCTCTATCTCCAACACACTGAGGCATGAAAAACTTTGACCGTCTATACTGTATTTGTGTCCATACAACACTCCTGCTGAAAAATGCCAAAAATAGCCATATCAAAAAGTTTCACAATACACCCACTATAGCGTGTACACTAACACACACATTCACAAAAAAGACAGATGCATTAGCGAGGTGTTGTGCAAAGTTATTTTTCTCTCAGGCCTATCACTAATTCATTCCCCTCGGTGTTTGCGTTGGAGTGTCAGCAGTGATGACACAGATTTAGACAAGCTGTTATCACCGGACACACACACACACACACACACATACACACAGAGATGAATGGGTAAGCACGCACAAATTGTCCATTGCACATATTTTATCATTTCATTGCCCACACACTGGCACGGATTTCGTGTATGCCTGATAAAAATATATCTATGTATCTTTCACACACTCCTGTGGATCTGTAGTGTGGTTGATAGGCTTGGAGCTTGTCTGTGTGTGTGTGTAACGGTAAATGACAGGCTTATGAGCTACTGGCATTAGCTTGGTGCTCAGCAGATTCGTTGATGTCCGTCTTAAATAACACTGTCAATGCACTGCAATGAAAAGCGCAGCTAAAACAATGTGTGTGTGCGTGTATGTATGTGTGTGGGTCTCAGTTAATAAAATCCGAGCTGTAAAACCAGATTTACCGTCCACGCTGAGGCCTGAACCGAACATTAGCCGTCCTTCTGGGTGTCGTTATCGAAATGGACCAGGCTTCCTGAGCCGCAACGTCGTCCATACCAAACTCTGTTGTGACTCAGTCGTCACAACAAAGGTTAGAGAAGGTAACACAACTGACCTCTGAGTCTATTGGCTATCAAGGTAATAAAACACTGAGGCGACACAGGAAACACCTGCTGAAAACAAAGCCTGCATTCTGAAGACTGTACCAGAAGTTACCGCTGAATGCTTCCTCCTCACTTTTATTCACTTAAATCATAAATCATTGTATAACTTAAGTTTAGACAATATTTAACTTCCATATACACCTGCAGTTTTGGTTCTTGTACTAAAAATTAGGTATTGAATGAGTAGGTGTCCACAGGTACAGGTTGTGAGTTTAGCAATTGTTAGCTAACGTTAGCATTACCAGCTATTTACTTACCACTCTTGCCAAGGACTGTCATTGTATTTACTTTAAAACCCCCCCCCAAAAAACAGGTTATAATATGTCCCAAGAAAATGCTACTTATTTAAGGGAAGGTGGTTGCTATGGTGATCTGGTATCAGAGAGTGATGAGACAGCATGAGGCTAGCTGCCAGTAATTATAATATCGGGTGTGTAGCAAAAGCAAAACATACAAAATTATATTTTAACTGTGGTTTGGTCCTGAATTTACTGGTGTTGCAGGTTTTATTTGATCAAATATTCTCGTATTATTTTTCCCGTCTTGCTAGCTGTTCTGATCTTTTTAGCTAATGAGCGCTAACTTTGGACTTCCTGCATTTCCTGCTAAAACTGAGCAGGTAATAAACTTGTATGACTTTTGTTACAGGTGTAAACTTTTGTAAAATTCATACTACACATCTCGTCCTTTCTCTCCTGATGCTTCTTCGAAGTGTCTGTGCTGAAGCTTCTAGAAAAGATTGTTTTTGTTTGGTTGGTTGCAGCAGTGTTTTTGTAGGGCTGCTAATCACTTCTTAACACCTACGGAGGCCCACAAGGGACGGTCAAATTCATGTATCACTCTATGACAGAGTTCAGAGAATCTAGACGAAAAAAAAAACATGGGTCCTGCTGATCATAAAGGTCACTTTTATCATCTCATTTTTAATTTCATGGATTTTCTTTCACAGAAAAAGTAAATTTTCCCCTCGAGTGCTCATTAACTTTTCACCACCCAGGCAGTGTTGGACATTTATTAATGAAATATGGAGCCCTAGCTGTGGTTGACGACAATATCAGAGACTTTTTTTTAAAGGAAGCTTTGAGCAAACAAGATGAAGGCTGTTAATTAATGTGCTCACTGGCCTAAACGCTGCCGCCAATGTTCCCTCATAACGAGTCGGCTTCTGTCTAAGTGGCCACATTGGGAGAAAATCGAGTGTGTGCATGTGTTCCCATATCGCATGTCTGATTCACATAGAGGATCTGTGTGTGCATGTGTGTTTATGGGCCTGTTAGTGTTCATGCACATGCATGAACAACCGCCCTCCGACTGCTGCAGCCTGGTGTTTGATCACAGCTCAGTGCTGCCCTCTTCAGGAGGAGCAGTGGTAAAGCAGAAAAGGAAACCACAGACTGAATCAAGTATTTATGAGCTTCTGTGATGAGGCAATAAAACTTCTATTGAAGTATGTCCTATTTCTGTTCTGGTCCTACTGTCCCTCAGACGAACTGAAACTAATCTCAACTGAAGCATTTCAAAAAAATCTCTAATGTTTATGCCAATGTTAGGTACAATCTACTGATTCCCTTGAGTCAAGGGGTTTGTTTACTTCTTGAGGCATTAATTATAAGTAACACAAACACACTCAAGACTGTTTAAGCAGCTGTGACTCAGTACAAGATGTTTTTAATGATACATTAATTAGCACATCCAGACAATATACAATCTTATAGCTGCTGCTTCATCTACTTCAGCAGATCAGAAAAACAAGCTGATGACAGTTTTTATGAGCTCTGTTTCAAGGAACTATTTAATGGATTCTGAATTTGTTCTGATAACTGATCAATTGTTTGTTGTTTATGTCTAAGTAACAATGCTAAAAATTAACTAGTTCCAGCATCTGGACAACATTTGCTTGTTTTACGGACGGATTTAGATGTTGGACCACTTGAAGACGTCACAAACAGCGACAGACATGTCTAAATATTTCCGCTCACATGATTATTATTTAATCATAGTCCTACTTTGAATGACTGTAAACCAAAGTAACCAAACTAAAAGCTGGTAAAACAAACCCCTGATAGATCCAAAGAAAACTCCTCACACTGAAAATAACATATCAACAACACTGGGAATAAACAACGTTAAAATAATTAGCACCATGTACATGTACTGTCACTCCTCCTCCTGCACAGTATCTTTATTATCATTTTAAAAAGACATCAGTGAGCCAATGAGGTCATCACTATCAACACAGTGTTTATTTTGAGTCAGCTTCTCATACACCAATCCTGTAAAAGCTACACTATTACTTATCAGTGTATTAATCCACCTCTAAAAATAGTCCCAAAGAAACACGGTATTTCCTCCAGTTTGAGTCATTTTTGCTACAAACTGCAGCTGTTTTAGCCTTTAAAAAGAAATAAAACTCAATATGTATGACTTGTTTTTACAGATTTAGACCTTGGCGGGAGCTTATGCATTAACACACTGCTGCCTGTAGCTTTTTAAAATGTGATTTATTGACTTCAACAACAGCATCTTTATCCTTTAACCTCTTTCGGAGCATCAACATGTACACTGCAAAACCAGAAGTGCAAACACCTTAATACACAGAGATCAATAAGTTTTTTGTTGTTGTTGTTGTTGGTTTTTTGATCAAATAGCAACAATCTGTGTTCGTCTTCTTTCATTAACCGTGAATTTTCAGTCTTTTCCAGTCTGACAATCACAAATCCAATTTTGCAGCTGAATCAGCTCCGGGTAGTAATAAAAAAAAAAAAAAGACAAGAACAATTCTTTGGTAAAGAGGTTTAAATGCTTCAAAGACCTTAATTTAAATGATTCATGACTTCTCACTCTGATAAATATTTTTGAGAGACAGTTTATTAGCGTACGAGAAATTGAAGACAAAATGCAATCTCAGAAATACAGCTCCTGAATCAATAAGATGTGTGTGTGTGTGTGTGTGTGTGTTGCAGAGACCTGTCTGTCTGCACAGTGATTAGACCCTGGGAGTAATTTACAGTGACATGAGCCACATTTCATCCTCGCCCTCCCTCCTTTCACTCGTTTATCCTCCTTCTCTCTCTCTCTAAATCACTTTCCTTCTCTTCTCCCTGAAGAGTTCCTCCTCCTCTCCACTTTCACCCCTTTTCTTGCTCTGTCGTTTCTTTTCTCCTTCATCCCAGCTTTATCACTCACTCTGAGCTTTCCACCCTCTTTCTTCCTCTGTCATATCACCCTCATTACACACACACACACACGAGATGGGGTGCAAACGAGAGGGTGGAGTAATGGAATTAATGAGGAAATGTGTGTGTGTGTTTATGAGTGTGTGTTTGTGTTTGTGTGTAATCACAGGAGTAATCCACCTGGCTCAGTCAACAGAGTGAATAAGCTCGACTGAAGTGTGTGCATGAAAAAAACAGTCGACACGCTAAATGGCTATTTGTGTACGAGTGTGTGTGTGTGTGTGTGAGAGAGAGAGAGAGAGAGAGAGAGAGAGAGAAAAGAGAGTGTGTGTGTTTGTTTGTGTGTTGTGTACTTGAGTATTATAGTAAGTGTGTGTAAATGTACCCTCCCCAAAAACAGACTTGTAATATAACATATGGATGTCATCCTCTGTGCAGGATAAGTGTGCGTGTGTGTGTGTGTGTGTGAGAACTGGAACAAAGAGGCGATTTTATACT
>OMNW01005671.1:8410-24426 GCA_900303245.1 Selene dorsalis | reverse complement strand
CCAAAATTTTATTTTGCTGAGTTTCTAGTGGCAATTTTTTGGTGCGTGCCCACCGCCCCAACCCCCCGCAATCCCCACCAGTCGTACATTCCTGGCAAAGTGCTGTAAAATAAACAGCCGGCCATTAAATTTCAACGAGCTGAGATGGAGCGGGCGAGAGAGAAAACAAGCACACGCCAGCGAGAAAACGGGCAACTGGTAAAATGCAGAGCTCGGCTATTTGTTGTTACAGATGGCCACGCTCTTAGAAGGCCTCGCTTGATTTTTCATTGTGGGAGAGCAGAGGATGAAAAAAAAGAAGAAAGAATGAAAAGAATCATTTGTGTTGCACAAGGACAGATCTGAGCTGAAGACAGTGAAGAGTTTATTGGCTTTGTGTTAGTCACAGGAGCTCAACATGCAATATGGTTTGGCCCTGATAAAGGCTTTGTGTTGACTTGTGGTGGAAGGTCAGCGCTGTGGTTACTACTACTGATGAAAAGCCCCTATTGTGATGAATGGGCTTGAAGACTCATAAAACGATGGGTGTGTGGACGTGTACACGTGTTCGGTATCTGAAGCTGCTGTTTCATTCAACACTCGATCGCTCCGTTAGTTAACACAGTGGCTCAGATCAGCACGAACGTCTATCGGCATTCACCAAAAAACACAACTTAATCAACTTTATATAAGTCGGAAATACGTCAGTGTCATGTTTACAGGTCGCTTGCCAGTTTGATACAGAGAAACCAGTTGGAAGCCGGTAGCAAACACAGTGGCAGAAAAGATTAGAGTGAGAGGAAACAGACTCCGCGCAATCTTCTCCAAAGGTTCATTAATGCTACAGGACAAATGAACCGCTGACATCTGGGAACAGCTGGAGGAAGACAGGAGGCAAAGACAAAGGCAGACAGTGAAATCACCACACTGTGCACACTGCTGTTCCCTCAATCAGGCGTTTGCATTTGACTTTAGCACCAGAGATAGTGGTGGTGGTGGGGGGGCAACTCAAGCTCTTGCGGCCTCTGAAAAGAAACAGACTTATGCAAGTGTTGAGGTTGCTTGGTCAAAAAAGTTATAAAGCGCCGGTACAGGTCATGCAGTTCTCCCTTGTGTTTATCCCAGAGCTGTGTCGTACTAACAGACTGTTACTTATTCGCCTCCCTGCTGAAACCTCAGTGTTGTTTTATGACCGGTGCACATCAAGGCATCAGTGTTGAAAGCAGGGTGCTTCAGGTTTACAGTGAAGAAAGTGATGATCCGCTCCATCCTTGCACCATCATTAGACGTGGCTGAACCTCATCCTTTGCTCAGGACTACGGTTTAAACACCATACTCCGTGGACCTACTAACACACAAAACCATCCATTTGTGGCCGACTCTGCTGTGCAATCTGTAATTAAAGATTTGTGCTGCGGAAGCCATAAATACACACAAACACATGTGCGCATTTGTGCACATGTGTATCAATCTGCTGTTGTACAAGCGTACAGTGGATGTTAGCGTGCACATATGTATTCATGCATCCACATCTGTATTTATGCATGTGTTTTTGCGAGAGGGGACGAGGAGGGAGGGGAGGTAACAGCTGGCCACGGTCTCACACCCTCCCGCCAACTTGTGCTCCATCGCACCACCACATCTCAGCAGAAACAGCTGGAGTTGTCACCGCTCAGATACACCACCTTCAGCGTGCAGCCACCTGGAAGGAAGCGAGAAGAGGAGAGGGAAGGAGCCAAGCCGAACGAGTCAGATCACATTGATGTCAACACAACGGTGTTTTCCCGAGGAAAACAGAGGTGAAGTAACTCAATCATAAATGAGCTGGGAAAACAAGAGTCATTACTGGAAACATGGGAAGATGAAGGGGAAAAACAACGGAGAGCAATGGGCTGGGTAGAAAAAAAAAAAAAGATGAGGTAAGGATGATTCTTTGTAGATACACGATCATATTGAGGAGGAGTGAAGCGTCCAAGTCCAAGCTCCTTCCCTCTCAGCTCTGTGGTTGCAATTTCCCCCGTCTTTACTGTAACCCAAGCTCCGGCAGCTCGTATGAAAACACTTTATCTGTGAGCTCGCATCGCACTTTGACGTCAAAAGGGTTTTCCCATGAGGCCGCGGGGACCCTTCTCAACAGCGCCTGCCCACGTCAATAGAGGTAAGAGCGCCAAATCTCCCTCGTCCAATCCCCAAATTGCACTTGCCCCCCCCCCCACCGTGTACATTGCACTCCTCTGGGATAAAGCTTTATTTCTGAGTCTGGTCGTCTCTGATGTACGCCTGTGTGATTGTGATTTCCAAATCAAACACTGACCTTGTTGTGGTAGAGATCAGCTGCGAGGTCTGTGTTTTGTTATGTGTCTGCGGATCTTGATTTTTTTTTTGTTTTTGTTTTTTTGCTTCAGCTCTGACTAAATGCAGAGAGTGATTATTGCTTTTTATTAGGTGGTTAAGTGCACTTTGCTTGCTGTGGCGGTTTTTGCACAGGACTTCCCAGAATTAGTTAGTTAGTCAGTGTCCGGTGCGGTGCCAGTAAGTGGCACTCGTTTCTTTGTATATTTAACAATGATATTTCAGTCTAAAGTTAACTGTTGAATATAAAACACATTGCAGGACGACAGTTGAGCTACACCTCAAAGAACATTTGAACATTTCTGACTCTTAATGAAATCTCATGTTTATCAGTATATGTGATCTTACTTTGTATTTTTAAGAGGAACGTGAAGACCGTGACGTTTCTCAGGCACTGTTGTGTGATTTCCCAGGTTTCGTGTGCAAAGATGGGTGTTTTTTTCTTCCTTCCCTCATTCTTCCCAACTGACTTTGAACTCTGTGGACCCCTGAAGCACAGAGGTCAAGTGAACCCTGTGTCAGGCTGCACGAAAATTCACTGCACACACAGACAAGAAACAGGCCGGGACGACTTCTGAGGGGCCGAGATGAAACGCTTGAGGTTCAAGTCCGGCGTTGCTGTGACTCACTGCTCCTTAATCTTGTGTTCTGGAACGGCAGAGCAGCAAAGGCCCGTAAGGGTCACGCTACGCAGGTAACACCTGTTGGAAAGCGAGCGATCTCACCCCAGAAAGCAACAACATCAGCAAAACAACAACAACAACAACTGCAACTGCAGCAAGGCCGACGCGGACCCTCTAATCCCTGGTTCATTCGGTCTTCTTGAAAAGCATGTTGGTCCGTGCAGGGGAAGGCGGGAGAACGGGCTCCGCTCTCTAATCATTCCTTTCCCCTCCTAACAGACAGCTGTGTAACCAGGTGAGTCACACAGCTTTCATCCTAATGACAACCCCTGGCTGACTGCTGTCAACAGGGCTAAAGTTGCTTAAGGCCAACTGCAGGGAGGATTAGGAACAGGACTGGGAACAGCAATAGGTTTTCCATGCCGCTCTTGGCTTTGTTACATAACGAAATCTGCCCTTTTGGAAAGCAGGCGGGCGCTGCTGGGATAAGTCACTGCTGCTGCCGCTGGCCGCCTGTATCGCACAGAGCGAGAGGCAATACAGTCTGCGACGTCGAGGTGTTTTCACCAGATGGACGTCGAACCAGGTGCACATAATGAAAACACAACAGTGAGGTGACTGACATTGAAAAACACACGTTCTTGAAGGTCAATATACAGCTAAACCCAGCCACATGTCGCCTGATCAGTGTTTGACACGTCCACACTACCACATATGGAGAGAAAAGTGCATTTGTATATGTGTGTGTGTGTGTGTGTGTGAGTGTGGGTGTGAGTGTGTGTGCTCAAGTGTGTAAAGAGGTTCGCCACACACTGGCAGAACCTACAGGTGTCGTGCAACGCAGGAAATTTCTTGCAGCCAATAAGTTATGGATTTCCTCAGGGAGGCTGAATGTTCCCCACTAGACTTGGGCAGCGAACCACACAGCGTGCAGACAAACACCGTAATCATTCTCAGCCTAGTGATCGTTTGAAAACAGATCCTTACAGGTGTTATGCAAGTATGATGAAATGTACATTTGCCCTGCGGAGTGATGCTCTTTAAATGAGCGTCTGAATCAATATAATATTAACTCCATTCATCTAGACCAGGGATGTCAAACTGATTCCACAAAGGGCTCGTGTGGCTGCAGGTTTTTGTTCCAACCAATCAAGAACACACTGTTTGACCAATCAACTGTATGAAGACTGAGATCAGTTGATTAACTGATTCAGGTCTGGTGTGCTGCTGCTAAACCCAGGATCTACTGTGTACACACACACACACACACACACATCAGTCCACATAAAGTAGAGTTTCAGATTCAAATACAAACGAAATGACTCATGATTAAAACTAAGAGTTACTTTTAATGATATTTTACTTTTTTATATTCATCATGTGAGTGTTTCATGATCTTTCTCCTGTAAAATGTGAAATGTGACGGTGCTGATCTTCTCTCGCGTTGACCCTCTGCTGCAGACTCTTTTAGGTTCACAGCGCACATATTTTGACATTGACATTGTCCATGTGTCAGATTAGTCCCCCTCCTCCTCTCTCTCACACACATACGCACACTCGCACACACACACACACATTCTTAATACATACATTTTTGCCTCATTGAGATGTAAGAGATCTTTGAGTTTCATCTTGCCAACCCTTGGCTTGGAGATTTGAACAATTCCTGGTGCTCAATTTATTCCAGGAGTTTCCTACATTTCCCAGAATGCCTTTCACCAGCCCTGAGAGGACAAGTCTGGACTTGCTTTGCAGTCATCCCACTTTTCATAGAGCTGATCAGACACAGATCCACACTGCATAGAGGTGAACATAGTGGTGAGTGGTGATGCTGCAGATCCTGTAGGTGCCTGAAGAGGTCACAGAGTAAACCTGAGGGGTCACATGTTCATATGACAGAGCAAAGAAGATGTGCTGCATCTTAGCAGAGACAATGTGCCTGATTCACGGTAGCTGCTCAGTATTTATGTTATTTGGAGGTCGAACAGGTGGCAGCAGCTTCCTGCCACTTTAACTAAGGCCTGCTGCCTTTTCAGAGGAAGGTGCAGCACAACAGCAGCCATGTCCACCTGATGATGGATCCAGTGGAAACACATCAAAAGCCCATGTGGCTTGGCAGACGAAGAAGCCATTTTGGTGTTTTTCTGTGAAATCAAAAACAGGAAAATATGTCCAAGAGCGGCTCAGTGTTCCAGGACTAAAAGCATCATATTGATGGTGTCTGTATTAGCCAAACAGTCACTCTCTGAAATCTGTGCTGAGTTTAATCGAGGATTTTCAAACTTCATGGATATTTTCGAATACGTGCACAGTAATCTAGATGTTAGTTGCTTAACTCGGGCATTTTGGCATAAACAGCGGGGTCCTGCTCTCCAAGGAGCCGTCTGCTGCAAGAGCAAAAGCTTAGTGTCAGAGGCTGTAATGTGAGAGCAGCTACAGATCCGTCCAGACACCTCCAGGCACGAGGGATGAACCCATACTGCCCCCTACAGAAACTGAGGAGAATAGGATGGAGAGACCTACTTTCAGTATAAAACTGTTTTGTTCTGTCTCATGTCCGTGCATATATGCAGTGTATATAGATGTTATATCCATCTGAGCCCGTTTCCAAATTAAAACACAGCTGACACGTGGTTTCAGACCTGCGGGCATCATTTTTATGAAGATACTTCACTATTGCACCTAATCAAAGCATCAGCTGCACATTGTGATGACACCTCACCTCTGCATTTATGTTTTATTAGGTGTGTGTCAGGGGGCTCTGCAGTTTTTCACTGACTTTTACTGTAGTTAACAAACCTATTCCAACCTCCGTGAGCAGCTTTGTGCTGTTAAAGATTGTGTTATCCCTGACTTTGACCAAGGGTTCCTTAAAACCAACTTAGACGTTTGATGCCGCCTCTGTTCGAGGGCATAATTCTGCCCTTGCCTAATTACATCTCTGTGAAGGATGTGGCGGTCTCCAGCGATGAAGACCACGACAAAGCAACCGCCAGACTGGGGTTTTTATGATGCTTAGACTTGCTAATTAACTGACTTACAGTTGCCTGCTCAGCATCACACCATTCAGCCACATGTGCATGTCGGCTCAGTGGTGAGTCCAGCCTGTTGTGAGACCATGCAGCTCAAGTTTTGCCTTGTCATCAGTGCGCTCTCTTTGGAAAATGTGAGATTCAGAGGAGATACCACTCTCATATCTGCTCAAACTTTCAACCTACACTTTACTATAACATGATAATCAGTGTTGACAGGTGAGTTGTATTACTTTTTGACCAGTGGGTTTAAACGCTTCATTTAACACTTGGCCTTTCTACTCTGCAGCAGCTGAGTCCATCACTGATGAAGTAACTGCAGAATTACGTCTCACTGCAGCGAGACACTGTCTACCAGTAAGAACTGCCACAATAACCGCTCTTAACTACCATGAAAGCTCAAAACATGTTTTATACCCCGTGTAAATGGTTATACAGTATGTGGCTGCCACACCACACTCGGCTCCGTGCAAAAGTCTAAATTGTTTCATTCGACTCTTGACGCTGTCAGTCAGTTTAACACGTAGATGAATAAAACCGTTTATAGCTGGCCATTAGCTGTAAATGTGCTGGCTGTTACAATGCTGTAATAAAGAATATTTCCTTTTATTGCAAATTGATGGAGCGCTCCATTGTTCGAGCAGCTTGTGGCCACTTCAGGCTCCTTTGATTTGGCACTGAAATTAGCTGCAGACAGAATAAAGGTTGTTTCTGATGGGAGGACGTGAGCTGAAGCTCTCGGGGTGAAATCATATGCATATATCTGGGAGAGGAAAATCAGACTGCAACGTACATCACTTTTTCTGAGGGTTGGGAGATGGTCCAGAGCTGCTCGGATAGAATTGGCCAAAATCCTTATTTAAAAAAGGAGTCGCAGTGACAGAAGTGCTTTCTGTTTCTAATCTGTCACTCTCCTCTCGTCAAATCTGTGGAGGTTAAGAATTGGATCCTTCTGCTTCACATGAACGCCAGACCGCTTTTTTATCACCATCTCACGTTTGTATTTGTTACCCTTTCCTAACGAGTCTATCTATCCCTCCAAATCTCTCATTTCATTTTTCTCTCCCGCTCTGCTCCTCCACGTCTCTCCCATGAGGCGGGTGAGTAGGATGTGACTGTTAGAGTCATAACAAGTCGGTGGAAACGAGTCAGACACAGGAGCCAGCAGAGCAGCCCTGCCGCTTCGCCCACCTTCTGATGACTTTACAATGTGACAAAACCACTCATCCTTGTTTTACTGAAGGGGATGTGAGTGCCAACACACTGAGGGGCCCACAACAACGAAAAAGATATTTAAAATAATAATAATAATGATAACTATAGAAAACTTGGCAGGAGAGAAAGGAGTTGTGGAGTTTGTTTATATACATCTGAATTTATGTGTGAATGTGTGTGCATTCATAAATCTGTTGCTCCCATATACCGAGGAGCACCGAACGGTTCAGGAGGCCGGGAGCACGTCAAGCGTCCTTCCTCTGGGAAAACCCACCATCCCACTCACTGACGAGCTCAGCAGGCAGCAGCAGCCTCCACAGCTCTGATCGCCTTCCATATGGATCTATTGGTTTAGCTTGCCAGAGCTATCCGGTTGTCAGTGAAAAAAATAAAAATAAAATGGCAACAATGGTAATAATGAGTGTAAATTCTCAGAAAGTGCACATAATACAGACCTGAGCTGAATACACCTGTGTGCCCACTCACAACACATGTGGGCAGACAAAAGCAGAGGTCGACAGAAAGGAGTGTTTTTCTTTTATTCTTTGTTTGCTAAGCTTTTGGTGGGGTCTGAGCACGCTGGGGTGTGCGGCAGCAAAATGCAGATGCTGCGTCTACTCTGCCGGAAATTAAACAAGAAGAAGAAGAGGAAGAAGAAGAAGAAGGAGAAGGAGCAGGTCGTACAGTAAGCTTTCCACCACAGCCAAACATAATAACAAGACATTTTTGCGATGCTTTGTAAAATACTTTTAGGAAAAATTCTGGCATTTCTACTTTCTGCACACATATTGAAATTGGCCGTGAGCGCAGCATGATGGAAATAATCTTTGAGTACTTTTAATGCTATTAAACTCTTAGGTAAACACTGTGAAATGCTCACACAGTGCAACAAGAGCTTCGGCGATGAGAGTCTGCTCACACTCGGCCCACTGCAGGGGTCCTGCTGTGGTCAAGCCAACAGCAGGAATGCAGACTGGTATCCCAAGGGCAGTGGGTTAAGAATCTCTGTCTGCCTCTCTCCTCTTTTCTTCTTATTCTTCTTCTTCTTCTTCTCCCCCCAAAACAGCGCTGGGCCTTGGAACGGTTCTAAAACAACAAGGCTCTCTTAAATTAGCCCAGTGCAAAAGTCCAATTCAGCGTTTCCTTTACAGTTCAGCAAGAGCTCTCCCTTGCAAAAAGCCGAGCAGGGGTCCCCTATAGGCCACGGCTACGGGAATCCCGTCCAAACAGCCAGGTGATGGAGATGGAGGCCTGGCTTAGCTTGACTTGGATGGCAGCTGGCCAGTTGACCCACTTTCCATCTGTCCAGTTGTTTAGCTGCTGTTCTTCGTCTTCACATGTGCGGCGATCGATACATCAACCATGATGCAACAGCTAGTAAACCCAGGAATTACTTGTAGGTGTGTGTGGACGCCTGTCACTAATATAGATTAAGTGTCGAATTAAATAACACGTCTGAGCCAGTTTAGTGACTTTCCCCTCACCGTCAGACTTAACAGATGGTAGGATGTCTGTTGTTTTGGTTGTATTTATCCAGACTTTATGAACTCAATGCCCGGTCCTTGGAACAACAAGAAGCATATTGTCAACTCATCAAAGAGAGAGCAAACCGCTGAAGCAGGCGATCATCTCCAGATCTGCGATCCTGCGCTCTCATGAGTCTCCTGCCGTCTGTGCCATTCTGATGTAGATTGATTTATCTGCGTACCGTGACTGGGCTAAAATGGGACACTGATGTGGCTGATTTGCTTTACATCAAGGCTCGGTCCAAGAGTGTGTCTGTGCACACTTTCCTCTTGTGGGTCTTTCTGTCTCTCACACAGTTGGATAGACAGTTGAACTGCTCCATCCCATTTTCCCAAGCCAAAGTGCTTCTGTGGCTTCTGCATTATGGTCAGTAACCCACAGGCTTCTGACCTACTGACCAGGAGCCCTGTCAGGCTCTCTGTCATCCACACTAATGACAGAATGAGGTTATGACCTTGACATGCAGAGCCAAAGGGGGCAGATGTAGGGATCCACCGCCCCTCCAGAGTACAACTAGTAACCCAAACCTTTCCCAGACTTCCTCCGAGACTCTTGACTCCCAATCTCTCCATCTCTGGCTTGGATGCCTCTCCCCAGAGTCCATATGTTGGGGTGAAACAGATACATCCAAATACAGTGAACGGTGTAATTTTTCAAGTTGGACTCGCCGTCCAGGATGTGCACGAAATGTCAATGCAAAGGCTCCGTGAATCAGTCTCGGCGGCCTGACCTCGTCTCCTCGCTCTGACAGAGGACTCTCATATTGCCGAGGCTCATTACAGGCTAAAGTAGAAGCACCAGATCAAGGGAGCTCCACAGCAGGTTAATTTCCTCAACTAACCAAATCTCCTACATCAAATGGATCATCTTTCACTGCACCTAAGCTCTAGATCTCTGAAGTCTGCGACTGAAACTCGGAGGACCTCCAACTTTTACTTTGAAGTTGTTGGAATCAAAGTAACTGTCATTTGAGCAACAATACCTTAAAAAGGGCATTTATAAAGAAGATAAGCTTATCAAATGGACTGCAATTTCCTCATGAAAGATAGACCCCACTCTTGAAGGGTCTCAGATTCTTTGCTTTTTTGAATTATTTCTCAGTCGCTGGCAGATTTTGCTGAGTCACAATCCACTGCCTGCATTTCCTGTGAGCACTTTCAGCCATTGTGATGGATTTCCTGACTCCCCCTCCCGTAGATTCATGGCAACTCCTTAAATTTTTTTATTTCCCGGTTCCTGACACACACCCATATGTGACGCAACCGGTAACAGTAATGCTGGGAATAATCAGCCTCCACCTGACACATCACTCATCTGCAAAACCTTTTTACCGTGCCGCCTGGGTGTCCCAGAGCAACAACCTTCCCACATCACGAGACGAAGCAGAGATGAGTCATTCAAGATAAAGGAGGAAGCAGAGTATGTTTCAGGGAAGCAAGAGACAACTTCCTCGGACAGTGAATCGAGGTGACATGTTGTTCCCACACAACACAATCATGTCTGATATGGTGAAGATATCCTTCCTGATAGTGATCAAGTGATGACAAGACTAAATAACCAATACAATAGGATACAAAAGTTTAAAAATAGAACAGGACGGAAAAGTTACAGTGAAGTGAGTTAAACCGAACTGAATGGGGCATTCAGCAGTTCCCGCTGTGGGTGTTAAAAGACTCTCTGATTTGCAGCAGCAGCAGCAGGGAGAAGCCCCAAGTCTCCAAAAAGAGGTCAACCTTCTGTTTGGATAAAAGCTCACTCCAGCTGATCGATGCTGTTGGACTCGATGGCAGAAGTCTCTGGATCAAAAGGCTTCCACTCCTGGAAAAGTCTGAAATGTGTAACATCTGAGATGTTCCTCTTTCCTTTGAAACCATAAAACTTTCAGACTTTATCAAAAGTTAAAGTTTGGCAGCTCCATTTAGGAGGTTGAAACTGTTATTTCCAAGGCGTGTTTGTATTGCTTATGATTGGTGTAAAAACAGCTTTAAGCAGCGTTTATACTCAGTAAGAGGACAGGTATTTCATTCTGTACTTGTCAGAGTTATACAAAATAATCATTGTCCTGACCCACAAGTGTGAATCACCCTGGAGTTTGGAGAACCACGGCTTGTTCCCAGTTTCCTACTCACTGCCTGAGGCATGCTGTTGGTGCCTTGAACCACAGCTTTTATAACACTTCAGCTACTGGTTGGAGCGTGAACAAGTCAAGAGTCAAAGAAAGACAAAGTCCTTGGCGTCAAAAATTCAAATTAATAAGTACTGGGATATTTTCACATCTTCCAAAAGCAACTGTTGACCCCGTGACATCTTATTAAAGTTATTTTTCCCGCATTTATTTCATTAAGTGGTGATTTTCCGCTCGACTTAAACAAGAGGAGGATTTGGTGGTTTTCTTCACTGCCAATTAATGGAAAATGGAATACATTAATCCCAAACTGCTGCTGGCACGGAGGCACTTTCAGAAATTTTATAATAACCCATAAAGCCACCTACAAGACGCCAACACGATGCCAGCTTACTAAGGTTGCGTACATCCACAGGCCATGTTCTGCACTCCTCTGTGGCACTGAGAAGGAACAACACCCTGCTGCACGATGTGGATGCAGGAACGAGGCTTACAGAGGGAGATAGGCAGAAATAGCTTCCATGTGTGGCTTATCTGCGCTACACGCCAACAATGGAGCCATGAAAACTGCTCCTAGATTGAGATCTTTGTTGACAATAGCAACAACGCAGTAGGTAACTGGACTAATGACACTGGCCTATGGTTCAACCCAAGTGATCTGGCACATAACCAGTGATTTAATGCTTCGGGGGGGTTAGTCAGCCAGTCATCTGAGAGCAGCACCCTAACCCTAACCCTAACCCCAACCCTAACCCTGACCCTAACCCTAAAGATAACCTCTGTTTCTCTAACTGCACCACTGCGGTGCCACCGGCTCCTGAATGAGCTCAAAACAGCCAAAGAGCTGACAGTGCTCCACCTCACTGGCACACGCTTCTTGGCAGACGCTGCTTATGCCAGCCCCCGGCTCTTAATATCGCCTACTGGAACTGAGTACCCAGTCCCGTAAGTGATGTCAGAGAAAGTGGCACCATTGGAAAAAAACAACCGGGAAGCTGACAAAGAGCACCTGTTGCTCATTGTCAGCCGGCCGACTCATGCACTAATCACTTGCATTACGTTAAGAGGGTGAGATAACGGAGGGCAGCAGCATCCAGCTCAGACAGCACTTCTGTGTTTTTCTTTTTCCCTGGCAAATTCATCCTGAAGTGCCAGGGAAGGGGAGGGAAGGGGAGGAACCGTCCACACTCACGTGTTTTCTCAAGTAGAGTAGCACATATGCAAAACAGGGGATTCACTCCACTTCTTTGGGTCTCCTGAGTGGTGCAACTCAAAACCTACACCTGTGACAGGAAATACTGCTATAGCTCCACCATGACAATCAATGGAGCTGTAATTATCCTCCATGTAGCCCAGGGGCCTTGTCAGTGAGGCAAATGATGATGATGATGATGATGATAATGATGATGATGATGATGTAGGATACAGACTCACACACACACACGTGTCATGATATTAAGCTACACTACACACACCGGAACCGCCCCCACTCCCTCCCCCATCATCAGAAAACATCCTCCTCTCAAGTGCAGGACAGCAGGTCAAGGATCCCGGGTTTGATCCACTCCGATGACAAGGAGGAGGAAGACGGGGGAAGAAAATGAAAGAGGAGAGAGATGGAGACCGAAACAAAGAAAAAGGAGAGAGAGGGAGGTTGCTTCCCCTTGTCAGTTAAAGGCGATGAGAGGAACAGCTGTTGGGAGCTTCCTTTTTGGCTCTGTAAATCCACACCACCACCCCCCCCACACACACACACACATCTTTATTCAATTGCTAAGTCATAGGGCCTGAGTTCTCCTGGGTGGGGTGATGATGGAGGGTAATTACAGTGACACCTCGCCGACACCCCGCAGTTCACCTAGCAATCTGAATCTGCTCTCGTCTTCCGGCCTCGTCGTCCAGCGCAGTTACCGCATGGTGCCCCACCATCCAATGACTTCCTGACCCATTTGTCGGTAAGCTGAGGGTGGGGGCACCGTGAGGGGATGATGCACTGGGTGTGTGTGGACAGTGGAGGCATGGGGAGAGAGGGAGGGAAGGGTGGTTGTATTTTGGCACAGGATACTAAAGCCCGTCCTCTTTTTTCCCCTCCTTCCTGTGGTTTTATGGCCTACTTACTGGTAGCAGACTTTCATCTGGCTACGAGAGGGGATCTCTGGCAGATCTGTTACAGAGATTTTGACAGGGGCTCCAGGAGGAAAGGGATCTCCAACAGGGCTTCTGGGTTGGACCGGATAGCCCATGGGAGTTGGCTAGCTTTGGGGCGATTTAACACCCCTGGGTGGCCTATTAAGGTGTGAGTGTCAGTCAAGGCCACTATATACTCTGACCTACATTGTTTTAGGATCAACAGGACTTCAGAGTTTTTAAAAACCGGATGAAGCTCTGACAGAAAAATTCTAAAATTGTCTGTGCCAACAAAAAAATTTGGCATCATGTGCCTGTTTTTTAGTGCCGTCCTTCCTGAGTGGGCCAGAAACATCCACTCCACACGAATGCTAAGGTTGATCTTGTCGACTGGATGCGTGCACCACGTCAGCTGACTCTGTCCTCATGCACTCTATCAAACACTGAAAAGACAAACAATCAGCATCCAATCTGCTGTAAACTTGAACCAGGTGCTTGTAAAGTGGCACAGGCACAACCTGCAACTAATTAAGCAATTTGCTGAGCAGGGAGGAGATTATTAACAAGTGACTGTGCAAGCTGCAAACATGCACAAGGTGAAGGCACCACACACACACACAAGCAGATTAACCAGGGTTACCACCAGTTCTGTATTCATAATACAGGATCACTTTGCAGCATCTCTCCCTCTCTTATACTAACTCAGTGATAATCAGCATTTTATCCTTGAAATTTTTGTAATTTGAGGTCATACGCACTTGACAGAGTGTGCAGAGCAGCACAGATGCATCATTTCTCACAGGATTGCTGAATTGGACATAGATCAGATCTGTATTATCCCCTTGAAACTGTGCACAATCTCCTCTGTGAAAATGCACAGACACGGTTTCATTAGCTCCAACTACAACTGGAGGGAGAGCTGTTTTTCACACATGGAACATGTTACAACCCCGCTGAATCAGATATGACGTGGAATATTCAAATGTATTTAAGTGATCTGTAAATTTGATTCTCCATAATTGCACCTATCATAGAGGGAAGCAGCTGTAAAAGTGGTTTCTATTGTAGTCAGCAGGAGTTTTATTCATTGTGTGGAGGATGGGTTTTATTACTGAGCATGGCCACCCAGGCTCCAAACTGCAAGCCTATGGTGTTTTGGATAAAATCACATATAGCATGCTACGTTAGAGTGCAATACATGTCATATATGTTGAATTTCTTCCATGGCCTGGTATTATGGGTGATGGTAGAAGCTCTTGAGGCAAAAGCTGAAATAAAAATCATGCATTGTTTCATTTGAGTGTTTTAATTTCTGTTCATTTTTAAATTGGTCTGAAGCTTGTGGAGCCTTGTGTTTCTAATTTTGTGGAGTGAATGTGTAAAAAAAAAAAGTGCAAATCTGGGTGGTTGTGTGGGAAAACTTCCAGCGCCTCTCTGTAGTCCCAGAGCCTGAGGCGAAAGTCAAGCGTGACACATTAAGCACTGTGATCTGGATCACCTGAGAGAAAGTGTGTATATGTATGTGTGTGTGTGTGAGAGAGAGAGAGAAAGTGAGAGCAAGAGAGAGAGAGAGAGAGAGGCATGAGCCGACAAAGAAAGAGGGCAAGAGTCTGATCCATGCTCTGAACATCACGCTGCGACTGTTGTCAAAACATCACTGGGTCTCCATGTGTCTGCAAGCCTTTGTGTGTGTGTGTGTGAGGGAGTGCAGTAGGTGGTATATGTGTGCTTGTAGGTCAGTGTGTGGGTGGGCAAACCTCTCCCTGGCAACCACTCCCCCACCCCTCCTATTATTTTTTTTTTTCTTTATAGGTTTTCTCTTTGTCGTCTTTGCATCAGTAAAGTGAACCAGTTCTGCTTTTTGACGTTGATTGGCCACGGTGCCTGGACCGAATAAGGCCACACTGTGTTGGTGCAGTGATCCTCCACTACCTTTCTCTGCTGTAATCACAGAGGACATGAATCATAATATACAGCGTGGTCTCAGGGAAAAGTGATCCAAGAAAAGCCAGTGGAGGAGAAGAGGACGTCTCATATGCTGCATGTTGTCAAAACAAGTCCTGTTTTTACAGTGTATAAAAGAAGATGATTACTTGATGTGCTGCTTAATTGCGCTCTCTCTTTCTTGTGGAAACGCACATGTAAGCTCCTTGGATGGATGCATTTAACTGGAGAAACTTTCCTTCTTTCCAATGGAAACAGCTGATCTCAGGCCAGCAATTATCGCTACTAAGTGTGTCACACCACATCTCCACAGAGGAGAGATCTGCCCTGTCGCTGGGACGCACCTGCTGCAAACCACTGTCACCCAGTGGCAAGAATAAAGATAATATTAGAGGTGTTAAAGTGATGTTGACAGTCAGAGTCTTAGATCCTACATTTCCCAGAATGCAACCAGTTGCATCTTTTTGTTAAAACCCAGCACATGTGTTTAGTGCCCCAATTTTCAAGGCTCGTAAAAGTGTTTTCCTTTATCCGTGCACATGCTGATCCTGGATCAGTTCATGTTTCCGCGCTCCGTTACCTGCACCGTATGATTCATCACCACAGAGAACTACACAGTGTTGTTTACGTCTCCGTTTGACAGGTGTTTGTTTGGGTCCTTGCTCGCAGCCATTTGGTCCCTGGTGAACGTCTCCAGCGAGTGCTTCAGCATTTCCCCTCGCTGGTATACAGTATATAAACATTTAGACTTGATTGGGTAATTTTCCTGTCAAAGAGAGATTATATGTCTGCTCCACAATTCCCTCCGGTCTCCTCAGAGAAGTGTGTCACCAAAAATGGATTCAAACAGAAATCAGATCACTTTTGTTTTTCTCAGCAGTGCAAATATTTTGGGAGTGGGGAGATTGAGTTTCTTTTTTTTTTTTCTTTAACTTTTTTTTTTTTTTTTTTTTTTGTTTTTTGCAACAAAGTGGGTGGATAAATAAGAAAAGGCACATTACCGGTGGAGATAAAGCAGAGGAAACATCCAGATGCACACCATTACTTTTTAAAGACAGCAGTGACACATCCCTTGTCTCTTGTCTGAGGATG
>OMNW01005670.1:1471-20642 GCA_900303245.1 Selene dorsalis | reverse complement strand
TTAATTTACCATTTATATTGTAAATGTCAAGATAGTTTTAATCTCGCACGCTACAAAACTGCAGGCATTTTGAATCATTTACGTTTACAAAAAAATGCTGGAGTGTGGGGGGAAACCATCACTGAAATAACATCTCATCATATTCCATTTTTATGTACACAACGCCTTCATGAACAACATCATTTGTCGGTTTACAGTGGCACTGTTAAAACTGAACCATTGAACATCAAAGTAGTATCTCACATCACAATATAAGCAGCTGTTAAATGTAAATAAATTTCAGAACATCCTTTTGAATTCTGTCAGAAACAAAACTCTGTATGTAATCAAGTGATAATGGACATGGTGGTATTTTAAAATGTGACATGAAAATGGATGATTGATTCAAGCACTACTTAGAAGGTATTGTTTTCATTAGGCATCTTTGGCAGTAAATCTTATACACTGATCAGGAGTGTTTAAACATCAAAAAGTTGAGCTTGGTGAGGGCAGAAGATAATCATTGTGATGAATCTCAAAGAATTGAGTCATTAATGTGCAAAAAGTCATTTAAGTTGGGCTGCTGCTTATTCACCTTCCTACAAATAACAAGTCTCTTTTCACTAACAATCCCAGCAGCAACCGACGACAATCCAGCTACAATCCAAGACCTGTGCTTTCATTTAACCCACAATCCACATATCAACTGGCCCGTGAAACCATTAATGGAGATTCAGTTTAATAAAGACCGCAGAGGGGACTCTATATCATCACATTGTGCTAGGTCACAAATGGAGTTAACAGCTCTCATTTAGACAGGCAGCATACAGCTCTCTGTTTCCTTACATATATATATATTTCTATAGAATGATTTATTATTTATGTACACATCCCTATACAAAGTGCAGCTACACAGCACATCATTTACACAGATTCAAATCTGGTGACTTTTTAGTTCATAAGAATTTAGCTCAGGAACTGTATCAATAAATGCTTTTACAACAGCAGACTGAAGAAGAGACAGATTTAGACTCATGATGAGAAGAACTGAACACCAGAAGTACTCACTCAAAACATATATACCCATAATATGTATATAACCACCATGGTTCAGTGGTGCTCACTACATCACGGTGAGACTCTGGTTTAAAGAATGATCCTGAAGTCAGATCTTCCCACTGTCTGAAAATCTGTGTCTCAGTAATGAATATTGTATGTCAGTCCTATGGTCACACACCACATAGATGCACGCTTAAGAGGAAGATGTTCGACGCATCGCAAAGCACACCTAAAAGCTACTTCTCTAACTCTACAAAGTGCTAGTGTACAGGCATCTGGACACTAGATTGTGCGTTAATTTGTGTAAGAAGACCACAGGCCTTCCCATACTGTGGAGGACCAAACCTCAACCTGAAGAAGAAAAAAAACACATTCAGTTCAAAGACAAACACAGCCTGTCATCTTCCATTACAGCTGTATGAGGCAATTTCACACACTGGCAGCTCCACATGATGATGAGAACTCACTGAAAAACTGGGAGTTTAACCACAACAACATAATGAGCTGGAGGACCAACTGGTCTGTGAAGTTAATTTAATTGGGATGTGAATCTACTATACAAGTGTAGAGGTTTCTCTGGAAACAGTGTGACTGCAGAGTTTTTATGTCACTGTTGCTGCTGTTTTCCTATGAGCGCAGAGGATGTTTTTTGTGTCTCAGCTCTACACAAGGATTAACATTAAAATCTGGCCTGGTGCAGCTTCACTGTCTGTTAAACACAAACCCAGTTACAGGCTGTACAACCAAACATCAGGTTTTGGTCTGGCCTACATGGGCCTGCCTGGTGAAAACAGAGAGGCAGCAGGAGCAAAGAGGGACAGACAAATGCAAACACAGGCTGATGTTAACCTGATGAACAGTCATGTATCTCTGACTCACACACACGCACGACAAAGCACAAGTGAAAAGAATCAAATGGCGAGGCTAGTGCAAATACAACAGCACTATGTGTTCTGGTTTGCTGTCCTGGTAAGAGAGAGAAAACCCCACAGAAAGCTTTTCACACAGTGGGGTGTTATATGACGCAAAACGACAGAACAAGCAAACAGCACGAGGAGAGCAGCAGGGAGTGTTCCACTGATTCACATGTCGGCTGATGAGTGCAATAATAGCAGCATGAATACTAAATATCTCAGGGTGGCTGCAGTTAATGGGATGATGGGATTTCACTGCTGCTGCTTACAGTAAATGAATGAGCCTGGAGGCTTGTTTACAGTGAGGCTCTAATCAACAACGACTGAGAAACGCTTGTTCGAGCCAATAATTGTATCAGAAAACACAAAGCCCTGAGGTTCATCCCCATTTGGAGTGCAAGATGAACTTCAGGTGACACATCTGGGGAGAATAAGGAAAGAATACATACATTCATGTGAGCTGAACAACTCGGGCAGCTTATTAAACTGTGTGGATGGAACAACATTAGAGCGGAGGTATAATGGAGAACTGTCTGCTCCTGAGTTTCAGATATTAAAATAACTCATTACAGTTTCACCAACCTTTTAAATAATGTTCTGGACGAGTCAGGTTTGTCTACTGCTAGATAATCCACAGTCATCCAAGACAGCTACAGCATATTATAGCTGACTGGTATAATGCTTTGTGCTCTGCAGAGGTGAACTTGGAACAGCGTTTGGTGAAATGGAACAACCCCGCTTTAGAGAAATACAGCAGTGATGCCAGTGTGTCACAAAGATGGGAATGCACCACCCTGTTCAGTGGACGAAAGACGAGACGGTCAGCTGAGTGTTGCATGAACAAATAAGCTGCTACTACGAACCATACAGTTACAGCAGTTACAGTTCAGCTATGTGCGCTAGTTTCAGTGCATTTGTGCAAGTCTGCCTGTCAAGTGGTCGTGCTGTCACAGTAATCCTTTCTGACTTTGTACCCTGTGAGAGTGTGAGTGTGTGTTTGTGTACGTGTGTGTGCGCTTTTTATCTGTACAGCGACCTTGTGTGTGTGCGTGTGTGTGCGCAAGCTTGTGCGTTTGTATTCTTTCTTTAACTGAGCATGACTGCAGCTCTCCCCGAGTCTGGTTACCATCTCCCTTTCAATTGGTCTCTCCCTCTTTGCGATGCCCCTCTCCTATGAGGCCCATGTGTCTCCCGTTCTTCACTCTCACTGGCCCTATCAGGCCCCACCTTCCTCCTCGCCGCCATCTACTGGAGCTCCTTCATCCTGTTGAGGGCAGAGCCAGCCTTGAACCACTCGATCTGTGTCTCATTGAAGGTGTGGTTCAGAGAGATGGACTGCTGGCTGCCATCGCTGTGCTGGATCACTGCTGTCAGGGGCTAGGGCAGGGACGCAAGAGGCAGGCGTGAGGCATGTGTCAATGACTTGTCACGTTTTTCTTTGACATAATATTATGAAAGGCTCGACTGTCATTTGGATCAATGTGTCATTGGTGCGGACGTTGCTCACCTTGCCGGGGACAAAGGAATTCAGGCCGGTGACTGAAATCTTGTCATCTGGGCGAATTTTGTCGTAGTCCTGGGGGTCAGCAAAAGTCAGAGGCAGCAGGCCCTGCTTCTTCAGGTTTGTCTCTGTGTGGAAGATAGGATGCAAAACTAACATAACACCAAGACACTGACTCATACTGTACTTCCATCAGGTAACCAGGAAATGTTTCTCTGTCTGACAGGAGAACATCTGTTTCACAAAAATACAAGATCATAGAGGATAAGGCAAATGTGTGTGTGTGTGTCTCTCGGTCTTATTGATTAGCAGCTCCGTCACTCCAGTTGTTGGATATCCCGCCCCCACCTCCACCCCCATAAACCAACTTATGTAACATCTGTATTGTTTGTTTCTGAGGAAACTTTCTCACCCAAGTCAAATGAAAGACTTGTGTGAGAAGACACCTTTACCTACATCCAGCCTCCCATATGCAAAGAACTGGCACTAATGAACTGTAATAATAACTCTGAGACTCACTTAGACACTGCTGGAGACATCATTAGTATGGTAGACTGTAAACATGCCAGGTTCAATTATTATCAGTTTTCCCTGGAAGCCAGTTACAAATATTAAGATTCAGTTTCCCTGTTGCCTCTGCCTCTCATAAAGAAAATGAACAGTTTGAGTATGAGCACAATAAAACTGCACATGACTCCAGTGAATAGCTCGCACTGATGTTTGCTTGTTTTTTCTGAAACTAACCGTGGATTCTGGCGAAGCTCTTCACGATGATGGCGCGCCCCCCCAGGTGTCGTGGCTCCAGGGCAGCATGTTCTCTGCTGGACCCCTCTCCATAGTTCTCATCGCCAACCACCACCCAGTTCACGCCTTTGGCCTGGATTACACAGATAACAAAGATCAAGGAAAAAATGTAAACTGCTGTCAGGAGAGTAGACAAATAAAAGAAAGGCATGTTTATGAACATCAAGGAAATTCAAAGCACTGTGCACGAGACAGAGACGAAGTGCTAAACAGGTTTCTGCCAGGGCTCTGTTCACACACACCTTGTAGTGGCGGGCCACATCGGGCACTCCCGCGTAGTCTCCTGTCAGCTGGTTCTTAACCTTGTTGACGGCGTCGTTCTCAATGTTGACGGCACCGATCAGCAGGTTGTTGGAGATGTTGTCCAGATGACCGCGGAATTTGAGCCAGGGGCCGGCGGCACTGATGTGGTCGGTGGTGCACTTTCCCTTCACCTGCAGCAGCACAGGAAGTGAGAGCAGAAGATGATGCAGGAGATGATGCAGAAGAAAGGGAAAGTAGAAGGAATTCAGTTTTCTATTTCTCTATGTCCCTCAGCCTAGAGTCTAATCTTCAGTCCTGACGATATAATCTTTTATTAAAATATACATCAGCACATAGTTTCATAAAGACAAAAGTTGAATAATTCTTCTAAACAGTTGGGAACTTCAGTTCTTAGCAAATATTAGTTAAAGGAGTAAATGGAATCATTATACTAATCAACATTTAGTGTACAGAGTATTTTCAGGTGGATGTGGGACTGAACTTCATTTTCCATGTTCATCAGAATAAAAGAACATGTAACCCAGAGCCACAGTGCAGCTCAGTGATGTGATTTTGCACAGCGATGGAGCTCACAGGGATAACATATCTCTGACTAACTTGTTTTCATATGATTTACTACTTAGACTGTGACCTAACCCTTCTTTTCATATATCCACTAGCTCTCTTTTACTTCAATCACAGCTTCCCTTCCATTTCCTGCTCACCTTGATGAGGACCCTCATGTTTTCCAGGTCTTTTCCGTTCCACTTGTCAAAGGGCTCCAGCAGCTGCAGACGGTTGCTGGATGGGCTCACGTCCACCTGAGTAACATCAAACCAGGGTGAGACATAAAGCTTCTCCCAGGTATACCTGCAGAGGGTAGTGAGGCTGTGGATAGTCAAGTGTTGATACTGTAGCTTTGAATACAATCACCTGGACTGAGCCGCTCTCAGTGGGCGGGTGCTGGTAGGTGTCCTGGCCGGGGTCGAAGTCTCTGGACGGGAGCTCGTCACCGGTGGGGGGTTCCAGCTTGAACTTGTCTCCATTAGGAGCAGTTAGGAAGTCAGTCTCAGGGTTGAAGTTGAGTGTCCCGGCGAGGGCCAAGGCGGTTACAATCTACATGGAATTACAGAACAAAACAGTGGTGGCAGTGAAATGTGTTTAAATCGGTACGTTTACATGATGAACATCAGGAGAATGTCCAAATGTCACAGCTTTTGTTTTTTTTTTGGTAAGTACCGACACAAACCCACTGTGTAATTATGAATAGTTGGACTTGTCTTTTGCTAAACGTTCAACATCCCGTCATTCTTACCTCAGGAGAGGTGACAAAAGCGTGGGTCGCTGGGTTAGCATCATTCCTGGCAGTGAAGTTTCTGTTGAAGGACGTGACAATAGTATTCTTCTCTCCTTTTTTCACGTCCTTCCTGAGGAGGAAAAAATAAACATGGAGCATGTTAGTCTGGTACTGCTCACGTGTAATTAAACTGATGAACATATTTTGTGAGATGGGTTATGTTTAGTCTCACTGCTCATAAGTTACAGTATTGTGAACGCTCAGGGCAAGCGTAAATTTTTGGTCTTCAGTCATCCACTCCATGTATGTTATGTGCAATCAGTTCTGAAGCCAATTTAGAAATCCTTAGTGACTGCAGTATTGGCAAGCCCTGCCTTGTTACATAAATGTGCCCAACAGAGTGTCAGATATTTTATGTAAAATTTACATTTCATTGTCTGATTGATGAAAGGGGAAGGTTTATTTTGTGTCCACAATAGTTTAAATGAGCATTAATGAGTTTCCATGACTCATCAGTCTCTTTTAATTGAAATGTCTTGGTTCAGGAATAGTGCAAGAGGTCACCAGACCAAAAACTATTGTGTTCATCCCCTGGGGATCATGAATACTCTCAGTACAATCACTAAAAGTCCAGGCTCCAAATGTACTTTTCATGAATGGTGCTGGTAAAGAGAGGATATTCATCTATTGATTAGTGTTGACAAATGTCATTTAAGTTGTAAGAATTCATCATCTGGGGGAATATTTAACAAACTTTCATGGCTCTCTGGACAGAAGTTGCCCAAATGATTTGCTTGCTCTGTGCTCAAGTGTTGGCAGAAGCGACTGCCACAACTTGCTGCTAGTGAGGCAAAATTAGCCATAACAGATGAGGTATATACCTGTCCCACTGTCCGATGCAGGGTCCACAAGCATTGGCAAGTACAATTCCACCAACATCACTCAGGATCTTGGCCTGGAAGAGAGACAGAGAAGGATTTTTTTTAATAAGGGAGAAACAAAAATTCTTTCAGCACAATTACACACAAAAAAGAGAGGGATATTAAAGAAATAATTTCCTGTATATTTCAGACACAGAACTGCAGGAGAGTCCTCCATGAAAAAAAAACAGAAACTGTTTTAATGTTATATAGGTCATTTGCTAAATTAAACTATAAGTTCATATTGGTGAAATTCTAACTCACATATCCATCCCTCTCAATCGTGGCACGAATCTGCTCAGAACCAGGGGTGACAGTGAACTGGGCCTTGCACTTCAGACCTTTATCCAGAGCCTGCTTGGCCAGAGAAGCTGCTCGGCCCATGTCTTCATAGCTCGAGTTGGTGCAGCTGCCGATCAGACCTACAAGAGACAAGTTCATTGTTTGTAAGAGGAGAAAGAGAAGACTAAAAGGAGGGAGTATAAAGTTACAGTGGTCAACTGCAAGTACTCATCTATTTTTAATAGTACATCTTACATATGAAAAGTGAGGAAAATTACTGAAGAGGAGAAAAGTGAAAAGACAAATTTGTGATTATACATCTTCAGCATCATAATCATACTTTGTCGATTCTGTGAGTGACTGGTTTTTTCACTCAGTGTGGAATTAGGAACTCTGGAGGACCATCAGCTACATGAGAGAGAGGTGCAATATGATCTGACCATATCTGGTCAACAGCATAGCTACTGCTTCAACAAAAAAAGAAATATCACATTTCACTAGACAAATCATTAAGAATATTAATAATACTGACCAACTTTAACCTCCAGTGGCCAGCCGCTCTTCTGAGCTATGGCCCCGATCTCAGACACCGGGTGGGCAAGGTCAGGGGTGAACGGTCCATTGATGTGGGGCTTCAGCTGTTAGAAGAGGGAATCCAGGCAGAATAAAAGATGGCATAATTTGGGTAATGTGGGACATGTTTGCCCATGCTATAAATATTGTTTTCTAAATTTGGAGACTTTAAAAAAGAGGAGCACTAATAAGCAGTGACGCCGCCTCATGCACCAACACAAGCACATGACAAAGAACAAAACAAAGCAAAAGTCAGTGACTAAATGAGAAGAGGGTGGTTAGGGTTTTAGGAGACAGCGCTTAAATTCAGCTTTTACTCCACAGGTCAGTGATACTTTCCGATATCTGTACGTTTTTGGTATGCCCAGTACCGTGACCTTGTGAATTCATTAATAAACAAACAGCTAGGTAACAGAGAAGCAGACTGTTGTTTGTTGTAACTAAACAAACATAATTTCACAGCAAGGTGCTCCCAAAATCAATCCAATCCTCTATTTCATCACTTACTGATGTGTCCACCCACAGAGTGATGTCACATCGACAAAATAACAAGCTTTAGTCTCAATGACATGTTTTATACATGAATATACCATGGTGTAGTATAGTGCTACATCGTTATCCAGTGTATGCTGTGTGTACACAGTGGAAAAGTAACTAATGAACGTATAGTCAAACCAATGGCTATACTGTTGATGTATGCTATTCTCCCACAATGCAAAGCACACACAGCTGGAAAATACAAACAACAGCTGGAGAAACAGCTTCTGGAAGATCTTTTTTGGGCCTCTCTTTGGAAAGCTGGCTTTGACTTTGGAAAGCTACTGCTGGACCATCGCACATATCGTATAAATTCCTGCTCACTCACCTCACTCAGGTTAATCTCAATGACCTGATCGTATTCACAGCCCTTATCTGGGACCAAGTCATCTTTGAACTGATCAGCCACAGCAGCAATCTCTGAGAAGGCATGAGGAAAAAGACAAAGATGGAGGTAGAGTGAGAAACATTGAATAAAGAGGAAAAATACACAGACAAACAGCAAGTGACCTTACCTCCACGGCCGGTTTTCTCTAGGTACGTCTTCATGCGGTGGTTGTAGGGGAAAACAGATGTGGTGGCTCCAATCTCAGCGCCCATGTTACAGATGGTGGCCATTCCTGAAATCAGAGTGTCATTTTCACCATAGAGTGAATGATTACTGCTCTAAACTCACATAAATACATTATATACTCCAACAAGACTTGGCAGTCGCAACTGTGCTGTCTTTGAGTGTCATCTCAACAAAATTTGCACCAACAGCTGAAGTCTTGTGACGAGTCTCATCTTTACCAGTGCAGGAGATGGAGTCGACTCCAGGACCATGATACTCCACGATGGCTCCGGTTCCACCCTTCACAGTCAGGATGCCAGCCACCTTCAGGATGACGTCTTTGGGAGAGGTCCAGCCAGAGAGGGTGCCGGTCAGCCTCACTCCAATCACCTGAAGGAGAAATTCACACAGGCTTCAACAGATGGAAAGACCAAACACGTAAGAGATATTTGTAGAGATCGATTTGGGGGGGGGGTTGTGAAAGTTAATTACATTCAAAGCAATTTACATTCAAGTTAATTACATTCAAAGCAGTTTACAAGATATTAGATGATGCTTAGAACTCACTTTGGGGCACTTAAGCTCCCATGGGATTCCAGCCATTACATCCACAGCATCAGCTCCACCCACTCCAATGCAGATGGAACCCAG
Organism: Selene dorsalis; assembly: GCA_900303245.1. Taxonomy (NCBI): domain Eukaryota; kingdom Metazoa; phylum Chordata; class Actinopteri; order Carangiformes; family Carangidae; genus Selene; species Selene dorsalis. The sequence continues at coordinate 11,329 of OMNW01005670.1, read as the reverse complement.
GCCACCGCCATTGGGAGTGTGGGAGTCTGTACCGATCAGCATCACTCCAGGATAGGCATAGTTCTCCAGGATGATCTGGTCAAAGAAAGGGACATTTTGACAACGCAATGTAAGATAGATAATAACTGTTTTGGCACAGATACTTATAGGGGCTAATTCACCAACCGTACAATTATTATGGTATGTTTGTGAAATTGTTCTCGCCACACTGCGACCTGTACTGAAGTCAGAGAAGCCATCTTTATAAATCAGTGAACTTTACCTGATGGATGATCCCTGAGCCTGGTTTCCAGAAGCCAACTCCATATTTGGCTGCAGCAGTTGCAAGGAAGTTGTACACCTCCTCGTTCACCTCCTGTGTTAAGAGTATTTTGGGAGGAATTAGGGTTTCTGTTGAGGTTAACTGAGGTGTTGAGGTCCTATTATCCAACATGACCTCCCGGCATTCACCCAGACAATTTGATTAAACCAAACCATGATATCTACAGTGCCCACAGAGAACTGTTCTGCTGTCTCTGCAACATGAATCCCAACTGAATGAGAAAGAAATGCAGCCTAAATCAAAGTTGAAACGCTCCATTAACTGTGTTGTAATCAATTTACCCTGCCACTGACAAAAAAATTAAATGAAAAAACAATATGCAACTAAAATATGCATACTGCCACTGCTCTGTAGAAACTCCATTCGTTTGACTTGTGTGAACTGACAAAACCTCATAATAAACCGAGCCAAAAGCCAGAGGCGACTCTTATAAAGCTGTAGAGTCTCTCTATAACTGCATCTTGCCAACACATTAATCGGACATTATGAAGTTGGTATCAGACGCACACTTCTTAAGCACACAGGCTTAGTGGTTTTCTCTTTGATTGTGTGTATCAGATATGTGTATGTGTCTGAAAAACATGAACAAGTTGTAGACAACCTCCCCTTGAAATCAGCTTTAAATTTGTCACTCTAAACTCATAAGACCAGGACCAGTATGATAAAATAAGCCTGCAAAATCACATCCATTGTCCAAAGCTCTGTGACATAAATCTTGAGGTTGTATCTAGTCTGATTACACTGCAAAACAGGGGCCTGAGGCACAATGACATGCAGCTCCTCTGATGAAAATAGTGATGAGATGGGGGTTTTTTTTCTGGGCAATTTGCAACCGATGGCTATAACAACTATGCTGTGCTCACCTTTGCCCTCTGCAGGTCCTCAGCTCCTCCGATCTGAGCCTCGATCAGGTGATCACAGTGGATGGTGGAAGGAACAGCCACCTTGGGTAGACCGCTACTGATGAACTGAAGCATTGCCATCTGAGCTGTAGCATCTTGCATAGCCACGCGATCTGGACGCAGACGCAGATATGTTCGGCCGCGGTCAATCTCCTGTCCCGCTGGATCATCCAGATGACCATACACGATCTTCTCCGACAGAGTGAGAGGTCTGCCGAGCCTGGTGGGGAGGATTGGTGGAAAAGATGTAGGAAATGTTGTGTTGAGCTGGACACAGAGTGTTTTTTAACTGATAAACCATATTTCCCTTTGGTATTATTTTTTTGCCCAGTTCACTATTCTCTGATTTGAAATTCAACAATAAGGTCTTGTAAACAGTACTTGTGGGAAAACACTGTGTTGGGCTGGATGCAAAGAATTACGGAAAACTTTGAACTACACGTAACTATGGCTTATCAGGGCAGCAAATATTTAGGGCTGACTGTTCCTTTAATAGTCAGTGAGACAAAAGGCTTTTCCTGTTCCTGGATTACATGTGATCAAGTGAGCAAGAGGGGAACGCCAGGTCATCCAAAGTTAGTTCCTCAGCCCTGCTGCCTCTGACGAGTCAACACTGTGAATGTCACAATGTCTACTGTGTAGTTGTAATAAACACCAGCCATTCCTCATGAGACAAACTGTAACAGTTACTTCTAAGAAGGGCAACTGCTGCTGACCTTCTGCGCACAGTGTTGATGCAGTCGTGCATTTTCTCATAGCTAATGCTGGAGCCGGGTTCAAAGCGGCTCATGGCCACCTTGGCTTTGGCGCTAAAGACTGCGGTGACATGAAATCTCCTCGCCCCGGTTCCAAGGGCCAGCTAGACCAAAGAAAAAAGAATAGAGGTCTGAGAAACAACACCATAAATTAAGTTTTATTGTAGAGTTCAGGAACAACACAGCAGTTTTCAGTTACATAATGACTATGGGGCAGAACAAGAGGTAATTCAAGTATGAAAGAGAGGAACACATGACTGGGGGGGCAAGGGACAGGGGGGCTGAGATAAAGCACTACACAATTGGCAAGGGGCACTAGTAAATATGTGGCCAATAGAAAACTGCAGATGAATCCTCCTTTGGTTACAAAGGGCTTAGGTGATTGGTTACATCTACTCAAGACCACTGGACGTTTAAAAAACATATATTAAATAATCAGTGACTGCGTGAGGTCTGACTCTGAGTGTCAGGATTTTGTTGATGTTCTGTGATGGCGTGAGAGTTCCAAAAATCCACGATAACAATTCAAGACTGACAATAGTGTTGATGATACTCAGTGAAAACTCACTGTGCTCAAAGAAAAGTGGGCTAAAGTTTATACAGCCTCACCCACTGGACTATTACTGACAGTCCAATAATCTGAGTAGATTCAACTGTCTCCTATACAGTTAACTATGTATGAGCACGAGAGGTTCCCAATACTATTTATAAAATTTGTACTGGACCCATTACAACAGCTTAATGCCTCTACTTACTATCTGCAAATTCTCTATATGATCCAGATTCCATGGAAAATATACTTAATGGCATGCACTTTGTACATAAATGTTGTACAAATGATATGCTGTTAAGGACAGTCCTCTGTGAGTAAATGATTATCCTTAAATCACATGTGGTGTGTGTACTTCAACAGCTGAAACGATCAGGTCAGTCTGTCCATTGATTTTACATCCTTAACATTAGTACATTCTTAAGTTGAGCCTAAATGAGGAGAATCTCCATTAAATCATATAAACTGTACTCAGATGTTTAAACAATCAAAGAGGTCTTGAAAGAAGAGACTTTATAGCTCCAGTGTGAAAACACAATAAAACTGACATAGCAGATGATTCGATGTTTGGACCAGCTTTGACAGTAACAAGTGGTCAATGAAAAACTTGTCAGAATATATAGTTTTTAAATATCTTATGTTGTAACTGAAAGTGTCTTTTTTTCAGACAACTAAAACATAATAAGTATTTCCCCAGCTTTGGATCAATAAAGTATATTTATCTATCTATCTAATTATCAAGGCTTGACCAGATCATTTTCAGTGTCTTGTCATCATTTTGTCTTATTTTTACATTCTAGATTAATCTTCATTCGTATGTAAAATAATATGTATCCCCCTCCCTATAATAACACACTATATTAATCACACTAGATTAATCGATATATTTATCAATTTATATCATTTTCATAACATTCAAAATAATTTCACTAAAAATATTTTAAACATCGACAAACTTTGTGAAAACAAGCAAAAATGACCAATTGATGTGTAAATACTTCAGTAAACAGATCCTTACAGACCACGGTGCTTTTCAAAACAAACATCATCCGCTTTGATGTACAACACGGGACCGGAAACGTGCCTCTAAGCATCGGTCAGGAGTGAACTGTTGCTAAGACAACTGCGTAACCTTGCGATCACCTTGCAAATATCAGAACGCGTAGGTGCTTCAACGGCCGCTGTTCAGTAGTGATGTTGACTAAACTGAATACTGTTATCATGTATAATATCACTTTATGTGGTTGTCGACAAGTCGGACAGGGTTTATAACCGTTACAACGCGTCGCAGCCCAGAGTCAAACGGGGACACCGTGACCTGACAGATAGCGGCTCGGGCGCGTACTCTGATCTACGTTAGCCGGCCATAGGTCAGCAATAAGCAATGGCGACTGTAGCACACGGGGAGGCATATGTGTTGTCACACATGTACCCCATAGCAGGGCAGTTAACTGTTCTGTAAAACTTTTAAAAAACGTTTTCTTACCTGCAGCCTAGAGACAGTCAAACAGTAAGACGCCATTTTGCTCACTGACAAAGATGAGTGTCGCCTTCGTATGACGTCACTGGCTTAGGCAGCCCGTTATTTTCATGGATCTCTATTATATGATTTTTTCACACTATCAATTTTTGATGGGATCTTATTATCATTATCACCAGCACCATCATTTTCGTTATTATTATTATTATTGCTGTTATACACAATTATGGCACTTGCCATACATTTCCTTACATGTATTAAGTAAGCAATGTGACTAATGCTTTCTTGATGACAATTTAACTGTTTGGCTTACATGTGCCTAAATCAATTTACTTTGCTTTACTTCAGAGGAAAATTTACTTTTTCCCTAATTTCTTTATTTGACTGTTACTTAACTTCTTCAACTCTGTAGACTACAACATTAAATGTTGCTTATACTGAGACCAATCCAAGTCCAATAATATATTTCCTCTGCTACATTTTCCTCCACAATATTTTACTTTACTAATTGAGTATTCTTGTGGTGTTATATTGCTACTTCTCTCACTAGCCTGCTCTCATCCACTGGAACTACGCTTTATACATAATGCATGATAGAAAATCATATATAAGCGGATAAATCGTTTTTGCTCTCAGTGATATGAAATAATATATTCACTTGGAAAACTTTAAATTGTTTAGTAGCCCCAGCTCTATGAAATTCCTTAAGTTAACAAATAACAAAATGTCAGCAATTTCCTTATACCCACTTTGTCTTATCTACTACTTGTTTATTTTGTAAACATTCTGGGCATGAAATACATCACGCAGTACTGCTATACAGTGAACAAAACAGTAATTGAATACTTTTGTGGTCATATATCATTTAGTGATAAGGACGTCATTTCCCACAAGCCCCTGGTAAAAGAGTGATAGCTTTGGTTGGCTGAATAGAAGCTGCAGGCCTATAATCTGTGGGTCCTCCCCCATCTCAGCCAATAGAGACTCTGTTGCCATCACTCCTTATATTTTTAGCAAATTGTTCTGCACCGTAGGAAACTACAAATATCCCGCCGCCAAAAGAACTAGAGCCTCCTTGGTAAACTTGGGTTTTGCACGAGGACAAAAACGTCCATTTTACATGTAGCCCAGGTGTCAGTGCTTTTTGAGAAGGACTATGAATCGATTTCGTGCTTAAAAATTGAAGAAAGACATGTTTATTTTCCTTTTTCTTCATTTGTCTTTAAACCAGTCTGCCAGGGTCAGTATGAAAAAACAACAATCTATGACTGTAACATTAATGGTTTGCTAAGAGAAAAAAAAACCTACATCATAAATAAATTTCTATGAAGAATATAATAATGATATTAATAAAGCAGCATCCATTATAATGTGAATAAAGTAGTGCCTGCCGTCACGGGGGTGTGGGCGAGTCACAGTGTATAAATACGCCGGGTTGTCAAACAGGAAAGTTTCTGTGGACCCTCGGTGCAAACTGTCAGCTCGAGACAAACTGGAAAACCATCCAACCATCGGAGAATTGGGGCAGCAGTCAAAAAAACAACAATACCTAGGTGAAAGAAAATCCTCCGGTCGGCATCCGAACCGACGACTCGACACCTTCGCCTTGACACCCGAGACAACACACGGGATTTAAAACAGAAACGCAGGAGTACAAGTCAAGCTAGGGCATCAGTAACGATAGGTGAGTAATTAACGGTCAGCCGGTGCACAGTGTGTATGATAACCGTATCCTACCATCCCAACAGGCCTGGCAATTGACAACTGCATGTTGCCGTGTGTTGGTGTTTTTTCCACCAGAAGCGTTGGTTATCCACCAAAATGCGTTGACAAGAATGAATAACGGCAACAATGATTAAATACACGGTTTTTTGTGTGTCTGAAGCCGTTATATGTTAGCTGACGTGACCCTCTGGACGTCTGCTCAGCTGTCATGTGTTTTTTCCCCTTTTTAATCGAGATTTAATGGTCTTGTTTATGCTGAGGAGGGACTCTCGTCTTCATTGCTCGGTGGACATACTCGGTCGATAGGCTGTTCGCCACTTAATTAGCTACATAATTTAATTTAAAACGACAATTTGGCAAGAAGGGATTCTCCACCTGCATGTCAGCTAAACCAGTGTCCTTTCTGCTCCAGTGCCTTTTGACTGACATATGGCAGTAATCCCCAGGTAGACCCCGCTGCCTTATTATCCTGGCTTCTCACCACACTTGCAAACCTGGTTGACGTTTTTCCAACCCCTCTCTTTGTATTAACCCTCCATCATCTGGCAGGTAGATATACAATATATTCCGAATTCAGTGGATCTATAGATAACAATATGCTTTAAATTAAATAGGTTTCAACAAGGCAAAAAACACAGTGATGTTAAAGGTTGTTTATGTCGGTGGTGGTATACGTTGTTCTGACCTCCACTTACCATAGTTCAAAATGGGCTTTTGTTATCATTTTGCATTGTAGCCTGTGCTTGTTATGAGATCAGTGTGTCTCTGCTGCTTAACGGTTAAAACCTGACTGGTAGTGGATGCTTTGCAGCACACACATTTGCAGCGCTGATAATGAGTCCATGTAAACAAAAATAGCACTAGAGATCCTGCTGTTGCACAGATCCGCAACAACAGGCCTTTAAAAAATAAAACCAGCTCCCTCAAACTGTGTGACAGATTTGCAGGTGAAGGATGCAAATATGAACATGGTGAGGTGGTTTGAGCATGAAAGATTTATGTATTTTAATGAAATTGCAGGCTGTGTTAATGTGTTCGATCTATTATTGCACCCCAGGAGCAATAAATCTGCACATATGAACTTAGCTATTCTCTAATGTCATTGGATGACATTGGAGCTTCTGTATCTTGCTGTTGCCTTTTTGTTATGTGAGGAACAAAATGCAGTAGATGCTGTAGATAGCTTAGCTGTGTGTGCACCCAAGGTTTTCAGTGATGTTGGCTGTTGCAGTTTATAGAGCAGCAGATTCTCTTTAACGCTTGCAGATCCTTTTCTACCTAAGCCCATTTTTGATTCAGGTGGTAGAGAGGAATTTGCACCACAGACGATGCAAAATGGGGTCCTATTTATAGCCCATCCTAACCAGCCCCCATCTTATCCTTCAATGTCACCTTTTTCATGCAAAAGGAAAATGTAAATCTCATCTTGAACCGTCCCTCCCGCAGCCCCTCATCCAGCCGCCGCAGCTTTATCTGTAATAACATTAGAATTGTCTTTAATCGGAGGCGTCTTTCTAATCTTAGCTGCCGAATCCCCATCTGGCAGGGAATGTGAGTGAATTGTTTGTGTGTGTGCGTGGGGGGGAGGGGGTGATCGCACGCACTGCATGGTGGGACATGGTGTTCTGTGGAGTCGATTAACTGTCCTGCCATTTTATACTTCTTCCTCAGGGAGTCTTGTGGTGTTGTTGTTGTTTGTTTTGTTTTTTTTCCTCTTGCATGTAATCTTTCTTTTCACTTTGACTCTGCGTGGTGATGAATGGCCTCTGTGTGTTACAGCATTAAGCAGAAGGCACTCTATGGGATCGGATTCAGATTATAAAGGATTTATGAAGCCCACGACACAGCATCTGTTACATCAATCACTACATCCAGCAGTTGATATAACAAACTGATGTAAAATATAAATCATTTTTAATTGCTGTATGTTACTGAATAAAAATAGTGGCTATACATTTGTGCACCTAACAAACCCTGTGCAATATGGATATTAAATATCCATACATCTAAACATTTACTGTACTGTAATACAGAAATATGATCCCTGAGAAATGGTTATAATTGCTAAAGGTGTGATTAATACACACAGTTTCCCCAAACAGTTTGAATCAGTTTTCAGTAGTTTTAAGGTCATTTTGCAACAGATCAGACTAATGTCAGGTTTCTAATGGAAGTTGCATCCATACCTCAGTGCAGAAATGCCTCAGTCCACGAAATATTTGTGTTGTAAATGCTTTCACCAGGCTCCTGAGGAAGCTGGAGTGTGCCTGTCTGTATCTATGTGTGTATGTGTGTGTGTGTCTGAAATTGTATGTTTTTTTTATGTGATTGTATTAAAGATCTCATGGATGGCAGTAATCAAAGTAAAACTCAGATCTTTAAGAATTTTTGTCCTGCCCATGTTATTTAACCCGAGTACACAACTGAAATGAAAAAATTTTAACTAATTGCATTTGTTTCGATCAAAGCCTTGTACGATCAAGGCTTTCTGTGTGTCTTTAATACCAATATAAATGTCTACAGCCATGGATTAACAACTGAATTCCTCATGTTCTTGCCAGGTAAAATGACTGCTTTCTTCTGTTTCCATCTTCACAGTTGGAACCTGAAAACAACTTTACACACTTGTGACGGCGAAAAACAGCCTGCAACCTGCTGCCCCCACCTTCAAGGTGCCTTTACCATGGTGACACTAAAACAACCATACACTTTACAATAAGCCAGAGGAAAAACTCAGTGTTGCAGTTGCGTTGCCTCACTCTCAGCGCCATCATTTTAAACATTTTGTTAACCCGGTGCAGCCATGCATCTAGAAGTGAAGGTTGCCCTCAACTTCATCGTGTCCTACCTGTACAACAAGCTGCCTCGGCGTCGAGCTGACCTGTTTGGCGAAGAGCTGGAGAGGATACTTGTGTCACGTTTTGAGGGTCACTGGTATCCTGAAGCCCCTCTCCGGGGTTCGGCCTTCCGCTGTATTCACCTGGGAGCCCCCAGGGACCCCGTAGTGGAGCTGGCTGCAAAGAGAAGCGGATTGGACACGGAGGAAGTACGTGCAAATGTTCCTGCAGAGCTCAGTGTGTGGATCGACCCTTATGAGGTATCCTACCAGATTGGAGAGAAGGGGGCAGTGAAGGTGCTGTACCTGGAGGACCCACCAGGCCTCGGCTGTGACAGCGAGAGGGCTGAGGGGGTGATCAGAGAGGGAAAAGGAGACGCAGAGGCGGAAGAGGCCAAGAATCTGGGCTTCAACCCAGACGCTCAGGTGTTTGTGCCAATTGGAAGTCAGGCGTCTCCCGCCCTCATGCCCTCACACTCCAGCTCTCCCACACCTCTGTCTGCCCAGTCCTGCCCCGGGCTCTTCAGCTACCCCAGCTCGAGTACACCCACTGACCCTGCAGCCCATTCCTCCAATACCTCTACCCCTTCCCCACCCAGCGGCGGGCTGCCCTACCTCGCCGCTCAGCAGCCACCCTCCACTCTTCCTACTGCCCGCCCTCAGCCCATCACCTTCACCACAGCCAGCTTCGCCGCCACTAAATTCGGCTCAACCAAGATGAAGAAGTGCAGCGGGGCCGGGTCGCCGGCCGGCTCTGGGGTTGTCGTACCACCCGCTCAGAGAATGCTCTCCCGCTCTCCCACCAACATCTCAACACCAGAGCTGCTCAAGCACAAGCCGCTGTCGCTCTCCTTGCACTCCCTCGGAGGTCCCATCCCCAGCCAGCTCTCTCCCAACGCCAAAGAGTTTGTCTACCCAGGATCCCCAGGCCCCCTCTACTTTGATGCAGACACCCAGCCCATGCAACCTCACGCCAGCCCTTTCCAACCCCCCCACACTGTCAACACCCATCCATCCTTTGACCCCTTCTCCAGCCCTCCTCCAGCTCAGAGTGTGGGCATCATCGGCAGCAACGGAGGAATTTCTTACATGGAGAAGCCGCCATTTGTTGAAGGTTTAGGAAGCTACAACCTGCAATACCCCAGCCAGTCCTTCCAGCCTGTTGTGCTGGCCAACTAAGCCTTCATTTGTATCGAGAAGAGTCGCCGCAGGAGGAGTCGGGTGTTAGGACAGTGATGCTCCTGATATTTTCAGTTTTTCTAAGAAATTGTTCTAATACTAATACAAA
>OMNW01005660.1:4810-15036 GCA_900303245.1 Selene dorsalis | reverse complement strand
TGTTCTATCAGTCCGTGCCCCCCCCCACCCCGCCACCCCGCGGCTCATCACCCTCTCCCTGTTACTGCTGCTCGACCCTGACAACACTCTGGTGGTCATAACTTGCCTCTGGCTGCCCATCTAGCCATCGCGACTGGTTCACAGCTCACACATTGTCAGATTCCACCTTTAATTGATTCAGTAGTTGAAGCCGACCTCCTGGAAAACAGGGCATTGACACAGCTGCAATCTGGGAGCAGTAAGTGATAACAGAATGAGATGGAGTCAGGCACATGTGGTTAGGGCCGCCACAATCATGAAATTTTAGTTGACAATTAATCACCATACGCATAATTGCGATTAATGATTTAATTGTCTTTTTCTGATCATTTTATGCCACCATTAAAGTATAAGCCTGAAAAATGGTTTAATAATACACATAAACCTTATGAAGAAGAAGAAGAAGAGCCATTTATCGGCATTACACATTGGAACATATAAATAAAAACTGCAATTCTGTTTGCAGCTAAATCCATGATGCTAATGTTAACAGATGGATATAAGAAATAAACAGTAAGTGGCAATCCACACGTGTTTTTAAACCATAGCAGAAGAAGGGGGTGCAACATGATGATGTCATCAAAAGAGGACCATTCAAACCTCAAATGGTGGAAACCACAGATATATAGATGACTCGCCCAACGCTGCTGGTTGCTCGTGTCGGTCCGCTCGCTCCCTCAGAGCATTTTACCTGTGGTGCATGTTCTACTAAAATAACCAGGACCGATTTTCAAACGGTTTAGTTTGTTCTGAACGTCAACTTAACAGAGACAGTCCGATGGACCTGCCTTGTTGGAAACGGTGATGGAAATATGTCAGTTTCATCCAGCTGTTTTTGTACAGATGGATGGAAACGATTTTGATGATTATGCAAAATAATTGCGATCAGGTGATTATATAATAATTGTGATAGGCCTACATAATGGTTGATGCACATAACAGACATGGACAGATGCATCTGGTGTTCTCACACTCACAGAAAATAACCAGATGCTACAGAACAGAAACCACTCTGAAGAGGGAGAAAGAAAAGAAAAAGTCTTTTGCCTCTCTGAGTCCAGTGCCTGACGTTTCTGAGAGCCCGCCAGCACAGATCTGAAAGCATCTGAAAATAACACCATCAGTGATTGGAGAAAATGTTTTTCCTTTCAGCTGCTGGTTAAGAACTATCACTATTTTTTATATTTGGCCCTGAAGGTCTTGACATCAGGTAAAACTGACACCACCTGAGCTGCGTTAACAAAATGTTTTGGTGTCTGATATGAAGTACATCAAAGAAACACATTTTTTTTATCGAGTATGTTAATATTTTTGTAGATAACATGGATAAATCATATTTACAGAGAAGACAAAAAATCATCATTTTATATGATTTATGCCCAAAGCTGTAAATGGTTTCCCTGATGAGCCTCAGAGTAAAAGGTCAACCCAATCTGCACACGGCTTTCCCAATTAATCAAAATCACATTTTTTTTGTCTTTTGAATTTGCATTTTTCATTAAAAACTCCATAAAATAACCAGCGAGTCAGCGAGTGAGGGAGAGGTTCAATCATGTAATTAAAGAGCTGCTTGATCAGGAATTTCCTCATGAAATTCGACTGAAATGTCGTTTGGCTTCATGTTCTGACAAGACCAAACAAACAGATCACGGTTTTGTTTCCACTGACTGATTAAATAGTTATTATATGTGTATATGTGCAACCTTCAATTCGCACACAAATTCTACACACTTCCCAACCTCTCCATTGTGGATATTATCTTTTTTTTTCACCATCTCTGCTAATTACAGAAAATGTTGTATGTGTCTTAGCATCATAAACGTCGTCTTCATAAAAGTCCAAATAACATCATTTGAGGACATGAATAAAAATTAATTAGCGAGGGGGACGGATCAGTGGGATCACGATCAGGAGAGCGATATAAAGATTTAAAGCGAATGTTCTCGTGCTTGTTATCATTAATAAACCGAGGTTCCAGCGTGTGAATCAAGGGACGAAGTTCGCTCCATGAAACCCAGTCCAGACTCCTCTTCAAACAGCATGACCTCATAAACCACAAACACCAGTTTAACTGTCCAACAAAAGCCATGAAACTTCCATAAACATTATCAGTGCCTGTTAGCGCAGCCCTAATAACAGGCACTTGGAAGGAGGACAGTCATGTAAATAGCTGTGATGGAGCAGGCCAACGCAGCACCGCAGTCAGCAGGCTCAGCTCGCCACATTAAATCTTCATACAGTCCCTCGATGAGACCCCGAGCTCAATGACTGACTGACTGACTGAGCCCAGCAAATTACAGCACACGGAGCTGGTGAAGGATTTAAAGCTGTCTCCAATTTTAAGAGGGTGAAATGAGATCTTTCATCAGATACAGAAATAAGGAGGTTACACCTCTTTGAATTCCTCCCAACATTTAGCCAAATATATTATCCAGCTGTTTCCAGAGCTGTTATGAATATAAAAAGCTTAAAAAACTTTTCTGTCCTGATTACAACATTACACATCGACGGTCATGCAAGTGTTATTTCACACCTGGAGGACTTTCAGGTTTTTTTTATGTGCCCACATCAGCCAGAGTTCACAAGCTTTTCCATAAACAACACGATTATATTAAACTTACATTTGAGCCCAGCGACTTAATATATGGACGTCAGTACTTCATTAAAGGGCAGAATTTTGTATAAACATAGACTTTTCTGTCTATATAGTGCTCTTATATGTAAAGGGTTTACTGCTGAAATATTAATGCAGTCTGTGAGCTTTATAGATTTGCTGTGGTCACAGGTATTGGCACCAGTGAGGTCATTGGGTGCAGAGTTTATATTGACTCAGAGAGACGTTTACATTCAGTTACACACAGTCTTTTCAGTGTGTCACTGGTTTTACTTCCACATTGCGTGGGTTCCCACAGACTCCAGTACTGCAACACAGCAACTCCATCCTGTATTTTACAGGTGGTGTTGTGTTTTTTTTTAAGTGGATTTCTGGATGTCTGGATGTCCATTGAGTTTATGTTGATCAAAGTAAAATATAACAACACCTGACACTAGGACATACTGCAGGCAGGAAGGAACTAAAGAAAACATAGACTAAATGCATATAACACTAACATTAAAATGACTTTTTTATTGTGCCATTTTGGATCTGTAGCACTAGGTGGCACTGTTAGTCAAGTGAAGCTCAATGCGAGAGGCGGCAGCGACAGGGTCAGTGTACCAGTGTCATATCATCCCATGATATTTCATCTACACATGTTACTGTTATAAATCCTGTATCAGAGTGAAACTTTGATGCTGCTGCAGTCGTGTGAGTGAGTGCAGCAGTTTGCAGTGATCCCGTCACACAGATGTTTAGTCGACATCAGATGTCACTTCAGCTCCGCGATCGTCTCCTCATCATCATCTTTGTTGATGTTTTGTACATCATGCCATCCATCGTGAGTGTCTCGGTCCCTGCGTTCTGTAATTTGGAAAGGTTAGCAGTGCACGGTGTCAGTTTGTCAGCTTGGAAAATTAATTAGCTCTCAGGGGCCATTTCAGTGCCAGTACAGTCAGTGCCATTCACAGCAGCACAGAAGCGCTCCAGAAGGTTCCATGTGGATTTGGCTATTTGACGTTCACTGAAGCTTAGAGGTCTGGCCACTGTTCAACACACAGAGAGAATATTTGATTGCACAAACCAGAATTGTGCACATTGCTGGACAACGACTGCCACGTTCCTCCGCAGAAACAGAGGACTGGATGTTTTTTATTTTTTTGTCTGTTTTCCCTCTAACCCTCTTCTATTCTGTCCCTCCCGGACGGTGTTTCCTTCCCGGCCTTAGATCTCAGCCCAGCTAAATTGATGTGCCCCAGCAGCCATACAAGCAGACAGGTTGTTCTGGGTTAGAGTAGGCCACATGCTGCTCCGAGCCTCAGCTTTGAACTTTTACAGTAGCTCCTCTGGAGAGGAAGGAGCTTTGTTACAAAAGATGGGTTTACACCATGCAAGATTTTTTTTTTCTATTAGAGTTTGGTGCAACAGCATGCAGTGGGAATGTAATACTACATGGACTGGGTGTAATATCTAACCTGAACAACCAGCCCTGATCATAAGGTGCATGGGAGGGTTGGTTTTCTGTTGTTGTTGTTGCTGTTACTAGCTCCAGTCTCCTGTCCTCAGGGCTCATTTAACCATTACAGATTGCTTTCAGTGAGACAAGATAAAAAGTAGGAAACAGTCCAGTTGTTGTTTAAGCTCATGAGTGGCATTTGTGTAAATCAGATTGCAGGGAGACATTTGCATAGTGAAGGAAATTGCTGGAAAATGTCAGGAAGAATTAGCAGGTTTTGATAGGGTGCTGAGAAACGTCGCTGCTTTTTATACTCCCTGGCATTTTGAGGCTTGAAAGTCAAATGGATTTCATTGATTTGTCTTCATGCTGGATGTTCTCTGGCCGCTCCGCTTGCAACAGTGACTCTTATTTATGCTTCTGCCAAATGGGCTTCTTTTTTTTTTGTGATGGCAGAGGACGGGTTGGATGGCGTGTAGGGGTAGAGGGGGGGTGGGCTGTCTGCTCCAGGAGCCCTGCTATTAAAGAATCATCGAACATCTCCAAACAGCTAATGAGTTTATTCCAATACACTGACTCTCTATGGTGATGAAAGCCAGTGCCATCTCTGAGGCACCTGAGCTCCACATCCATTAGGGGGCACTAGATTATAATGAAACACTGTGGAGCCTGGGGTAAAAGCACCAAAAAATAAAATAAATAAATAAAAAAGAGGCAGAGATGCCAGTTGATGTTTGCACCTTGTGGTTATGAAACTGACAAAGATGCAGAAATGAAAAATATCAAAGAAAAAATATTTCCAGTGTTTCAGTGCTGACCTTCATTTTTCCCCTCTTTGAACTCAATCAGCCAGACTCTCGTGTTCAGAAAGTTTTCATATTTGACTCCAGTCTGTGAGTGAAAATGTGCAGCTGAATTGAAAAATGAAAAACACCCCTGCTGATTAGTTGTGGGGATATTTTTGAAAAGGCTTGAAATTCTTGTAAAACAACAACGTCCATTCAGTCCCCAAAACAAAAACGATATTCACCAGGGATTCGTGAAACACCAGATTTTCTCCTTCACACTTCATTATGCCTCCTACTGAAAAGCACAGTGTTGCTTGAAAAATATATATCTTGGCTAATACGTTGCTATGCACTAATTTGTCCAAATTGATACTTGGCAGATTATGAGAGAAGACTGAGTTGAGTTTTCAGACAGAACAAAAAAAAAAATACAAAACTACCCCACTGTTCTGACTGGAACATGTCCCGCTGCCTGGAAAGCAGTTGTCTGAATAACCAGGTTGTTCCACACAGTCAAGAGAAAATGTCTTTTAACGAGCAGAGGAAGGAGGAGGAGAGGAGATGTGATCTCAGGAGCACACAATCCTCAGGTAGGATCTGACCCAATTTGTGTGTGATGCATCACCATTTAAATCCTATCTGACGTCTTTCTGTTTTACACCGCCACCGTTACAGTGGGATGAGGTCTGTGAGTAAATGTCTTCGCCGGACGTCTCATCATTATTCCTACATTTATTAAATTAGGATGATTTATGGCCGGTTTGTATGGAGCACAGTATATTACCTAAATGACTATTTAACTGAACACAGGAATTTCATTAACTTCTGACCTCCCAAGTACAGATTGTATTGCATCAGTGCACCTACTGAATCTGTCCATGACTGCAGAGCAACTTCCTCACAGGAGACTCTATTTTTGGTTCACGTGGTGGGTTATTCTACACTGAGTGTGTGTGTGTGAGTCCATATTACCTGCTTGGATGTTCTCTCACCATCACCCTGACCTGAATTAAACCTGGCAATGTTTTTTTCTTCTGTTTCTTTTTCTTTCTTTTTTGCTGTTATTAACAAATCCCAGGAAAAGACCAAAACCAACAATGTGTTCATCCGTCTCTCCGTCTGCCTGTGGCACCCAAATCCCATCGGATCTGCGGCTGAAGATAAAAATCTTTGAATTTTATGTTTTTTAACATTAACATAAACCTAATGCTGCTGGGTGCAAACATTATGTAAGCTGTGTATATGTTGCAGACTATTTGGGGGGGACTGCCAGACCTGGACATAAGGGCAGTCCAACCTGGGTGGTCTCTGTCAGGCTTGTTTCGCTGCCTTTAACGATCCTTTCAGCAAGAAGTCACACACCACAACATCAAAGATACAATCATTTTGATGCTGTTTTCGTAGAGGATCCATGTCTTTCTGTTTTCCTAGTTGAACCACTCTCTGAGATGACCTGCTGTGCTGGTATGTCCTCATCTGGATTCACCATCTTTTTGAAATTACTTTTCTAGCCACACGAGGACTGTATCAGCTATTAAACATGATCGTAATATCATCTGTTCCTCAGAAGAGTGTTGAATATCCTATATGTTTGGCTCATGTGATGCATTAAAACACAGTGGAACTAATTGTCAAGTAAAGAGAAACCCGAGCAGCCCTGAGAATAATGTATGTAATTTAATAATGTATCTTTTATAATGTGTGAAAGTTTAGGACATGAAAGTACAACTTAGGGCTTCCTTCCAGTGAAATAATGGCCTGTAAAAGTTTTAAGGCACTGACAGTAAAATTTCAATATTGATAACTCTGTATCACGGATTTAATATTTGAACAAATGTGTAGGCTACAGTACGATGGGCTGTTTTATCCGGAGGGCTGGGTAGCCTGGATGCTCTGTGGCATGAAAAGAGATTGATTTATGGCAGCGGCCAGGAGGATGGCGCTGTTGAGCAAGTATTAACTGGGCAGGTAGCAACAGGGCTTATGGGAAATTCTGGAAAGAAAAAAACAGAAATGAAATAGAGGTTATGTCTTATTTTGTTTACAAAGATACCTTTGGACCCCCACAATTATACATGCATGTCTGCATATGAGCCACATGAAACAGAAAGTTAAATAGCACACACCGTGCAGCTAAAAGCAGGAGGCAATAGCTTATGTATGTGTATCGGTGCTCTGCACCTCTGTGACTTCCCTGTGAAGTCTGTCTTGAAGGGAGCTGCAGATTCATAAGATGAATATAAAGAACTGCACATGCTGAGATGCATACATGAATGAGAATGTCCCCCACACCGACCGTACATAATCAACCAGCCATGTTCCTTGATTGTTCTCAGCAGAGCCTGTGCTGAATTCAAAGCGTCCCTTTAAAATCCATGGAATTCACCTGGGATGGGGGGAGGGGGCGGAGGAGGTGGAGGAGGAGGGAGAAATACATCCAGCCCCACATTACCTGGAGAGTCATTTTTCAGCCGGGGCTGCGTGAGATTTGGTTAAGCCTGCCCGTGTCTCCTTCCGTGCCCTCGGGTCATGGCAGATGGACAGGTTGGCTAGATATGTAAAACTATTCCACAGATCCAGAGCCCGGGGTTAAAGGAGAGGGGTCAGGCATGAACTCGCCTCCTCTCTCAGGGTGACACAAGTGTGGGAAAGGCCTTCGCTCGGAATATGTATCACATCACTATTGGCATTTTGCTTTGCTCATGTGGAGGTTGCGCTGCTGCTCGATTCAAAAGCAATGTGAGATGAATTGATTACAGGCTGTGAAACGAGGCTAAATATAAATATGTATCTCTGCTGCATGTACACATGACTTTGCCTGCATCCATGACTTTTTGTTGTTGTTGTTGTTGTTGTTTTGGTTTGGTTTTTTTTTTTGCTCGCTCCAGCCGACAGCTCCCTCCACCCCACTGTGTGACCTGACAGGGCTGTTCATTCCACTCGGGATGATGATGAGGATGTCATGAATTGTATTGGCAGCTGCCAATGTCGATACGACATTATGGAATGAACCAGTGTTTCACACAGTATCTTAATCTAATTTACGAGGCTCCCTGCTTCCTGGGCAGCGAGGATGCTGCAGGGTCGGCCAAAGTCGAGGAAACAAAGTAAATGTAAGGGACATGATGTCCTTCTGTCGTTCATGAGGTATCCAACACAGTGAGATTGAGATATGACCTAAAAAAAAAAACGGGTGAAATGCAACTCACAAATTCTGGCTTGTGTTCATTTTGCAGTAGCGTTTGTTTTGCTAAGAATGCAGCATCTCCTGTGAAGCCTTTCTCCAACAGTCAGTTGTGAGACTTGAGTGATCTGCAGCACACGCTCAGAAGAAACAGCGTGCCATTGTAGCACACGTACAAAGGGCTGAGACATGGCTTTAACAACCGTATTGCACTGCTCCTGCTGGCGCTGCGGTGTGCTGTGCATCAATCCCATGCAAATTGCCCCTCTCTCTCTCTTTTTTTTATTTATTCCTCTTTCTTTATTTTTTTTTTTACACACACTCAAACACTCCCCACCTCATACATATACACACATAAACACACAGCAGCACTTCCCCCAGCATCCCTTTACGTGATATCATTAGCCATAAGCAATTGCCTGACAGGTAAAAGGCAGAGTGCCAGTTTTTTTTTTTTTTCCTCCTCTTTTTTTTGTGGTTGCACATAAATCTAAAGACCACATATGCTGCTGTCTTCCTACATGACTCCTCTCCTAATCATGTGTCTCTGTCTTTCTCTCTCTGCATGGCTTGAATCAATTAGTCCAGGAGTGTTTAGGCCGCCACGTGTCGCATGCACACCTTCTGTTTTAGGATAACCAGGAAGCATTTAATTTTCAACCGCAATTGCAATTGTGAAATGTAAAAAGGAGCTGACAAGCAAGCGAATGGCTGTTATTTACAGGTATATCATGCTGGGGGTGGTTTAGTATGCAGGCCGCCACATCTGTAACAATACAATTTCCTTCCAGCAACAGGGTGATTTCCTCTTTAGAGAGCCAGTGTTGGCACGGCAGAAAAAGCCACGGAGTGGAAAGGTTAGCTCTTGGAGGCATTTGAAGCAAAACACTGTGAGCAAACTGATGCCAGGAGGACCATTGGATTAGATGAGACAGAACAGCAGAGCTGTTGGTTTATTTCAGTACTACATGTGCCAAATGCACAGGGACACACATAAAAAAGACACTCATACAGAATGAAGTGTTAGATGTCTCATCACAACTTCGCCCTGTTTTATCTTGATTTAGCCAGCCAGCCCTCTGACAGCGGCGGAGCAGCAGCGAGTACACCAGAGAGAGGACTGTGCAGGGATTTGATCATCGGGCCGCCAGAGTTACATGTGATTACAGAAGCAAGGATCTTAATGAATACACCGTCTTTGGGCCGTTTGCAGCTGCTCTCTGTGGTGCAGGCAAGTCTCAGCGCACAGTACATCTAATTATTGCTCCATTTCACTGCTTCTCCAGAGCAGGCCAGGGGTTTTGGTTGCTTTGCTGAGGGGAAATTTAAGAGGAATTATTGAGGGAGGTGAGTGAGTTGTCAATTTATATTTCCATAAATTCACCAGCTGGTCCACGGACTCCAACCTCTGACCCGACGATAACTAATCTGCAGCCGTGCAATGTTGCAGAGAAATAAAATTGATGACCAGTTTTCAATTTCCTCTGAGTTGCTGGTTAAAATATTAACAGTGTCAGAGTCAATATGTGGCAGCTACTGAGCTGCTGTTTACAGCGTCCTTGGTTTTACACATACAAGATATATGTAGGTCATTACCTAAAGCAAAACGGTGAAACTTTTGTTGATCGTTGGCCACAAGTCTTGACAAGTGACTGTTAAACGAGATTCACAGGTTTAGTTTAGTTCCTGTGAAGTGTTTCTCTTCGTCTTGCACCTGCAGAGCTGCAGGTTACAATAATAACAGTGTCTGATATGCCACCAAACAATGGCTCTAAAATATAAACTACCCCTCAAACACAATAAAGAGTAAATCCCAGCTGGTAATATTAGAGAACAGACAATTACAGGATAATGGCCCATGCCAAAACATAATTTAACAGTAGCACAAGTGGGGAAGAAAGCCAACACTGGCTGCAATTAGTTCCTAGTCGAGACTGTTGTCCTGTACAGAATGTGCCCGTATAAGTTGTACAAGCAACGGGCAATTATAACTCATGACCGTTTGTTATTAGTGGCTGGAGAGAGAGAGAGAGAGTGTGTGACAACAGGAAGAGTTGTTTTAACCCAAACCTCCAACTTCTCCTCAACCAAACGAAGGAGTTTTTCTGCCTAAACCTGACAAAGCCGAGACTGTTTGGTGTCTTTTTTTTTTTTTACTCTTTT
>OMNW01005654.1:47608-65968 GCA_900303245.1 Selene dorsalis | reverse complement strand
ACACACATAGACACATGTGATAATAAGATCAGTGTGTGTGTGTGTGTGTGGTAAGGGGTAGAGGTAGAAATGTGAGTACCAAAGTGAAGGCTGTGGTGTGTGTATCTGTGTGATTTTTCTGTCAAACATAGTCCAGGTTTCGGATAGACCTGGTATTGACCACAAACCCACAATGTGGTCGTCAGTGAAAACACATCTGCAGCAGCTCTAAACAATGGGGATTTGGCTCGAGGTTTTCCAAGTTTTCTGAAATCACAGGTTTCTCATCTTTTTACAGTATGAGCTTGAATGTTACTTAATGCAAATTACAATTGCACAATCCCCCAAAATTGGTTGAGATAATGCCCCAAAAGTACGAAACCAAAGAAAGTTGACCATACACAGCTGTTTCTGTTTTGACTGTTACTTAAATGTCCATTATAATCATTCATATACAGCTATATATTTACTCATATGGCATCTTTAAAAAACCCAATTGTAAATCACATCAATAGCACAATCTCCCCCTACTATTGTTACATTGTGATGTATTTACACAATATATTTTTGAGGATTGAAAATTGTGATAATTAAACAGAAGTGCACTAACGCACCTCATTTCACGCCTGTCTCTCATGATGCCCTGCCAGGTGAGGCTAAGCGATGTTGGCCCAGTGTGTTCAGTGAGGTTGTGTTTGTGATTAGAGTGTGAATTTATCCATCACAGGTAGGACCTACACCACAAGGTGCTCATTTAATTGTATGTATGTGGGGAAAAAACCCAGTTTCAGCTGATGTTTTTTGCAGTATCTGCTTATCTGGTGTAGATTATCTACATTCTTCATGAAAAAAACTGAAGAGTATTTGCAGTCTTAGCTTGTACGCAATCTTGGATGTCCTCGAGGAAATCCAATCCTAACTCCGTAAACAAGTTATCTGGAATGGTTTATGTTTATGCGTGTTTTGTATTGCCGTTCTCGTCATGCTGCGAGCACTACCATTTGTTGTTGTTAAAATTTGCCTTCTTCAGATACGACCACTACCAACTTCATCAGCCTTGTTTATAACGTGGCGTAAATATCTCATGAATGGCGGAAAATTGAGCCACAAAAAAAGGGGGAGGGAGGAAAGTGAATGCTTTTTTTTAATAAGAAAAGAAATGTGCGTAAAAGATCGGGCCTCTCATGTTGTTTTAAACAGTCGGCCATCTGTCCTTTAGTGGTTGATGGTAACCATATTGATGGGTTCACATTTGTAATTCTTGCCAAGCACTTAAAGCCAAGACTCATAGAGTGTGAGGGAATAACCTTTATGAGGCACAGAGGAATGAATTGGACGAAAAGACATTTTAATTAGAAATCTGCCCTGTATTAATGTCTTCATTTTCTTCATGAGCATTAAATTATATTGCCTGTTGATTTAATGAACTCGGAGGGGGTGGTGGAAAAAGACAAACTCACCATCTCCTCTCTTCATCCTACATATGTTTTTCCATGAGAAAACTTCTCCCAGGCTGACTACAGTAGCTTTAAAGTGAATCGTAAAGTAAAGTAATGTGCATGGGTAAATCAATTATATAGTTTCTGCTACAACATTAAAGGATTAAAGTCTATTGATATTCTATATTTTACTTAACTTTCAACAAATCCCATGAAAAGGTCCAAACCATCAGTGAATTGATGTTAATAACAGGAGCTTATTGTTCTGCAGCATGGAGCTTCATTGTTTTCTAGAAACAGCCACACAGTCGGGCATGCTGACATGCTTTTTGATGGATGAACAGGGTAATCTAGTTTATTTTGAGTCGGTCCGTAAATACTCAGCAGTGTGCCAAATAACTGGCTGAAAATAGTTGCCAGTAAATTACTCTCAATGGAGCAAAAATTGCTTGAAAACAATGCTATTGGAATCCCTTTAAAAGTGGTGTACTGTTTTATCTCATCCTCATGTCTTTGGTTTTTATTCCTTCATTCACATAAAACACATTCCTAAATATCAAACTAACAAAAAAAGAGAAACAAACCAAAACCACAAATCTCACATTTAATCTGTCATTGCAACTGAACATGCTGAGATAAAAGCTACAAAATTAAGTAAAATAGCAAAATAACAAACAGGTGGTAACACACAGGTGGATTATTCCAATTTTTAACTGCATATGCGCGCACTCATTGTGATTGTAACAGGAACCTTAAGATAAAAAAAGAATTGCATGCCAAAGTGTGCTCATATTTGGTCGAGGCACTGCGCTCTCCATCGATGCATAATTGCCTGCTGCGTCGGCCAACGCTCCTCGTAAAACACGATTTACAGCATTTAACAAGAGATTTCTGAAGCAGTGGTTATTGCATTACATATCAGAATGTATCCGCTGATTGATATCTGATTGCACAATGGCAGCTTTGTGCTGTAAGTCAGGCGTGACAGAATCTGGGACAGTAGATGACGAGCTCTCTGGATCCCTCAAACACTGGATTGATGTGGCCTTAACAATAATCTGCTGCACTTTGCATGTACTTATGGCAAAATCAGAGAACTCATCACTATTTTAAATTGTGAAGCTGTACATATAATTGTCCTGACAGAACAGTCTGATTTAACTGTATCCTGTAGAGTAGTGTGTTACGTATGTTGCCAAGTGTCCTGAAACACTCAAATGCTCCTGATTAATAAAGTGCTGAGATGTATGGAGGTGACTGCGTTCACCATGAAACATAATAGTGGTCCTACAGCATAATTACACTCATGTTTATATAGCACACAGACAAAGAAAAACATCGGAAGGGACAATTAACCTCAGTGACTTCATACTGATGCATTGGCTCAGCAGCTGTTCATAACCATATGTTGTTTCTATCACTGAATGTGAGGAATCCTGAGTTTTCATGAAAAAGGCCTTGCTCTGCATATTTCCTTCTCTGGCTCTACTCACTGTGCTGTGGCAGAAACAATCGGCTCCCCACCGAGACATTAGGTGAAAAGGTTAATAACAACTTGACCATTTCCTCATTATCCTAGAACTGGAGGAAGAAGTGGGAAAGAGGGACAGCAGAGGAAAGTACAAGTGAGATTTTAGTAGACCAGTATAAATGCCTTCAAGACAAAACAATAGAGGAAATCGACTTATTCCCTCCATATCAGAAGGGAAGCAGCAGCCAGGCACCTCAAGCCATGGTAGCCCCAGCTCTATGTGGTGCTAATTAGCTTATCATAGCATGCAATGATGCTTAGCTAAGACACTAAAAATACCCCTAATGTAGCTACTTGTTGAAGAAGCTAGCATTGTTAATGTGAGCATTTCAGCTTCTAGCACAGTTCTGTGTGTATGGCCTCACAGAGCTGTTCGTGTGGCTGTAAAAGTCATTGTTTCCCTGTATGAGTTTGAGTAACTGAGAGAAGTGTCCACTTGTCTGACAGTATCCACTTAAAATGTTCACCCAATGAGGAAGGACACAGTATCAGATTCAGAGAAAAAAAATGCAAGAAAAATAGCGGATGGAGAGTCAGGTGTAACAGTGTGTAAATCAGTCTTGTTGAGAGATGTTTGCCACATGTCTGCAGTTCTCTGGCAAGAAGACAAACCTCAACACTGATGGATGTGGTGTAAAACACTAATATGCACTGTATCTGCAGGGTGGAGCCCTAACTACTGCTGTCTGATGGACTAGTTACGCAGTCTGAAATTCCCTTTGTGCACCCGGGCTCCGTAAATCTCAGCCCACTGGCCAAATGAGAAACTCTGGTTCTCACTGTGGGACCTGAGCTCATTAGAGCCTATTTTTCCTCATGTCATCAGGTTCTTCACTGTCATATTTATTCAAGCAATATCCTGTTCTGATTTCCTCTCTCATCTGTCTTAAATCATAATCTAATACAGGCTCCGAATTCAACGATATATCAGGAAAAATGTCGCCCAGTGTCGGTTGTACACAAGGTAAATGTCAACAGACTTATGCAGTATCAGATGGTACAGTGATGTGGTAACAGATTTCACTTCTGTTGTAAGACTTAGGCTCCTCGGGCAATGGGAAAGTTTCAGATGAATATCAAAATGAAACGCCATCCCAGCTGGTCATACAAGGATATGAAGACAATATTGTATGTCCATATTGGCTGTGTGTATGTTTAGAGTTAGTAATGGACCACAGAGGTTTACACATGAATAGGGAGCAGCGTGTATTACATGTATTCCTAGTGTACCAAGTGTACAAAATATCTCCATCACTACACATAAATCCAAACTTGGAGTCATTTGCCAAGGATGCAGCGTTCATTTCCAGTTCACAATAAGTTGGATTTGACAACGGTGTGCCAAATGTGTGTCAATATTTGTGTTTTGGGGAAAATCCCTTTTCTGAATTGATTACATTGTCGGTGAATTAAACCCAGCTGTCGTGTAGCTTGCTCAACATGTGTGTCTTCAGTGAGCGCCAACAAACAGTAAAACACACAGGCAAGCGCTCATACATGGCTGATTAAGACTTGCTGGTCCTCATTCGTGTAACACCAAAGGTATACTTGATGACATATTACTACTTATGAACTACAAAGAGAGCAGCGGGTTGGTTGTAAAGGGGGTCAGACGGTGATATATCGCCTTTATTTAGCAGGGACAGATGGCCCATTACTGCTTATTATAGACCGTTCCCTCCACTTACACCATAATTTGTTTCAGTTATTTGTACTGTAACTCAGGCTTTCCTTAAACACAGATATTGGCACATGTAGCCATGCACACCCCCATTTCATCTCTTTTTGCTCTTGTCGCATCAGAGAGGCCTCCTCTGAGACCATAAAAGAGGCCCCTTGTCTTGGCAATGCACGGCTGCAGCCTTAAAAAAAAAAATGCGTCTGACATGTTGGACGGTGCCATCTGATTGAGTAACTCCTCTTACTGGTGTGTATCAAGTTTAAAGTGTTTTGTATGCGTGCTTTTGTTTGTCACTGAGTGATGTGATGTTAATGTGCAGAGCAGCTGCTGTTCACGCTGCCATTTTCACCATGACCTGTAAGAAATGAAGTGCCGGAGAAGTGATCCTGGAGGCGTCAAATACATATAGAGATACTGCGGAGGATGAAAGCTGGAGAGAGAGGGCAAGTAAGAGAGGGCAAGGATAAAAGACACAAGATGGAAAATGCAGGTGAAAAAAGGAAAATGTAGGTCGCCGAGTGGAAAAGGTGCAGGAACGCCAAAAGCTAGGAAAGAGTGTGGCAAAGAACAAGCAGTGGAGGAGGCAGAATAAGTATCTTTGGTCAGTGTATCCAAAAGCTGTGCCAGATTCGCATTAATGAGGCGTTCACTGCCGGCCAAAGTCAGGCAAGCCAGAGCCGCTGATGTCACTGACGGCTCTCTGCTCTCCCTTTTCACCTCAGTGCTTCACTTTATGTGGAATATGACTTTGAGAGTGATGTTTCACCAGCTGCTTTTATATATTTGAACAAACACCCCATGGAGTTTACAGTCCATATTGTAAATAAACAGCAACATGGTTTTTATCTCAACGGTAAAAAATGTGATGTCTCTTAAAAACAGTCAAAGTTTGGTTTTAACAATCCTGATGTAAGATAAAAACAGTTGTCATGTTCAGACAATTAAGAAAGTCCTTAACAGTGAGATGAAGTAAGATTATATTTTCATCCAGATGTGGCTCTTTCGTAAAAAGCTCTCCAAGAAGTACACATGTGGAACATCTCCCGTCATCGCTCGGCACATTTTAATTTTCTTTCACATGAGTTTGACATAAAGATAAAATGGTAATGAATTGGATCAAAAGTTGCATTAATGGTGCCAACTCCTGTCACTCTAATAGATGAATTATTTCCAGTGATAATATGTGTGCATTCTGATGACTGCAGGTCAGATCTGATGAAGCAAGCGCTGCAGTCAGTGAACAGATTTAAGTGACTGTCAGATTGAATTGTGGTTGGATCTACATACACTGAACATATCCCACGCTGTATTGTAAAGCCATATATCATATGACATATACAATAATGTTAGTGTTTAAAAAAATCTAAAGATTTTTTCTCAGTTATTTCTGTTTCGTCTGACTGAAAGTTTGGAAATCACTTCAAAATCTTCTTTGGAAAATGATCCACAGTGAAAGTGTAAATGAGTTTTAGGTAATGACGTAAAATCTGAGAAACGACCACTACGGCCGCCTTTCGGCAGACTTCGCTGGAGGCCCGCCCATCCCCCCTCACCCCACACAGTGTCAGCTATGGATGTGTGTTGTCCTCCCTGTGGACTGGAGGGTGATGTAGGAGCATGTGCCACAGTTTGATCCCCGTGTCAGGCGACTCCTGTTCAGGCTACAGGTCACCTCAGCCCTGCCTCCTCCCTGCAGAGAGAGGGGGACACCTGATCTGAGGTCCTGTCAAGCATGGTTAACTAACTCCACACCGAGGGGGCGGAGAGAGTGGCCACTGAGGAAACATTGACTTTTTTTTTCTTTTTTTCTTTTTTTTTCTGTTCTGTTGAGAAAATGGTTAAACTAGTGGGTAAAAGTTAAGTGCAAATATGCAAATGGAGATATGTTGCTGTTGAAAGCTTAGCCGCTGTGCTCCAGGGGGGAGACCACAATTTCTTTTCATCTGGTCCACTGTAAAAGATGATCTTACCTGAATGAGTCAGTTTCCTGGGGACTCATTTTTCGGTTAAGTGGCTTTGATGGCTTTGCTCAGCCTTGCTTTGAGCTGTAACTGGCTGCAGACTTCAGACAGTACCTCACAACTCTCACAGAAAAATATTAATCTAAGAAGTATATTCAGTAAATATTTCTTCTGTGATTTTCATGATCAAAGATGAGCAAACACATGGCATGTTCAGATTTAATAACACATGTCTGCGGTCTTTAGTTTAATTCATCTAAAAACAGGTGGTGTGTCCCTGTCTCAGATGTGTAAACTGCCTCCTCCCTAAACAGTATTGTTTTTTACCGCTCTCACTTTTTTTCATTAAGCAAGAGAAGGGAACAGTTAACGGTTAGTGTATGATGTGGATGCCAATAAATAATCACAGCCTGTTATTTTCTGTGATGAAAACCGTCTGCAGCTTTCTCACTGACTTCATCTCGCTAAGCCTGGCGGAGCTTGGCCAGGCCTCTAGGAGGAAGACGCAGTTTAAATAGTGATTAGCGTGTTTAGCCGGAGCTGATGTGTCTATGGTCTGAGCTTCTCTGTTACTCAGCAGGAACTGTCTGGACTCTAATATACTGCTGTACAGAGGACAGGAGGCAAAGGGAGAGAGAGAAGGACAGACAGAGAGGAGGTTTGTGGTTTTGGAGTTTACTCTGCAGATAATCCATTATCATGCTGTGTCATTTCTCTGCTTCTTAACAAGTTGACTTTAATTGTTTCTTCGTAGCCTTTGTTTAGTAGGCCTCCTCCGAGCGCAGCGCTCCTCAGGCTCCAGTACCACTGTCTTTCTTGGCAATCCTACAGAGGGATTCCAGTGTAAATTATTCATCTTTATCATTTGTTGTTGTCAAAGCCACATAAAGGGCTTTGTGGGTGAAAGCTGAAGAGGTTTCTTGTGACGGATGGCAAATTAAAACTAGCCGTCAGGTTGCAATGTCTGTGGATCACAAAGTTTAGGGTATCAGATTCCTGATTACGTGCTATTCACATATTTATTTGCTCATATGTGTTAAGTCTTAAGTCTTCTTCAGGTCCCTTATCCATCACGAATGCCTGCCCGGTATATTTCAATACTTCCTCTGCTATCAGAGTGCAGTTACAGCTCTATGTATTAACCAGGGTTTAATCACTAAACACATCACTTCATGACCTGTCACTTCACTGACTCTTCACCAGTTCAATATGAGTCCTCAAGCTGAAAAACAATAAATGTCCACAGTAGAGCCTCTGTACACCATAAAGACAAAGTTAGAAATGAAAAGTCGCGACCTTAGCTTTCATAAGCTCGTCACTTTTAACCTTGCAGAGGACAAGGAAAAGGTTGAGAGCAGCTGACATCTCCTGGCGTCCTGGCTACAGTGGAGTAAATTCATCTATCAGTTTGTATTAACTTCATGCTTTCATCTCTTTTTTTTTCCTTTTGTTTTTCTTTCAGTGATAAATATAGTTTCTCTCCTCTTCAGTCATATCTCTGTGTTTTCTTTTCCTTTTTGTCTCTCTCTGTCTTCCGTGACAGCCTGTTGTCCGTAGTCCCGATGAAAGGCATCTGCTGCTGGCTGTAGTTTGATTGTCTGGTTGACAGCTGGGCCGTTTGTTTATTTTTCTGTTTATCTCCGGCGCCCTGAACCAACACATGCTCGGCTGCTCGCGACGTCGGCAGCCACGGGTCGTCGAGAGAGGGGAGAGATGGATGGACAGATGTGTGGACTCTGGTGTTTGTTTCACATCAAAGATTCACTTCTTGGGAGTTGTTGGATTCGACACATCTGGCCTTCATGCACTCACGTATATACTGTAGATACACACAATTAGACACGGATGAATACCTTCAACTGTGTTTACACGAGGAAACGTTTGATTGCTTAATCCAGAAAATTAGTTTTTTTCACTCTCTCTCAGTGCGTTACATGCTCAGAGCTTCTGCAGAAACACATCCTCTAATTCCAGTGAAGCTTCGATTACACGCTTTGCCCTGTTAATCCTTGAGTGTAGTTCCTCCTCCTTGAAATAGTTGTAGAGTTATTTCACTTTCAAAGTAGTGGAACTATCAGCTAACATCTCTGTCACCTCATTCGTGCTGCTAAATATTTATGCATATGAAGAAATTTCAAATCAAAAGCACATGCACACAAACAACCATCTCTCTGATTTCACCTCCCCAGGCTAGCATACCAACAAAGCCTTGCGAAAGTGCCATCTCTCCTGCACTAGTGCACATAAGCACATTGCAGGGAGGTTCTTCCAGCCTAGCATGACATGTTTTGTGTCTGTCCGTCCTCAGGCGTTGGAACAGGTTTGTTCCACTGGCTGGAACTGAAGAGAAGGGCAGGTGAGGTTACACGGCTTCCTCACCTTTTAACCTTTGCTGTGTTAACCTCTGGCACCGGCTGTATGTCCTTTAGCTGCTAACAGGATGCAGCGTTCGCCCCGAGAGGTGGCTGTTTGCTCTGTCCATCTGTGCCGACACTCTGACCCTGAACGGACATTCCCAGACCATTCCCTCACCTCTGACCCTGTTGGAAAGCCCTCTCATCCTTTTCTCTGCTGCTCATCCCTTCTCGCCTCGTTGCTCACCGGACCTCTCTGTTGGCTACATTCTCCTTAACTCAATTACACCGTCGCTGCAGGGGGGAAAGAAGAGCCAGCGGTGAGCGGTGATGGACAGAAGCATCAAACACAGAGGGAACACAGTGTCTTCTTGCTGTTTGTTGTTAGCATTTTGTCTTGGGGGTGGTGGTGATGATGATGATGCCAACAATTTGTGGGCGCAGGAAGCCCTGTTAGTAAAGTCTGTCCTGATGGTTAAACCCACAACTGGACTGGAGTTTAGTGCTGTGCTGACTGATTTGTCAGAATAAGCTTGTGATCTTTGTCTCTCCAGAGATACAATGCAACAGATCTGTAAATGTGTTTTTACATTTCTTTGTTGCATCGTGTGTGTTTGTACATGTTATTGCATAAGAGCACCATGAAACCCAAACCATACATCTGCAGCCTCTTTGCTCCACTCTATGGTTTTCTGTTTAGAGTCAAGCAGACAAGATCAGTGTTGTTGCTTCTCTCTGGGGACAGGCTGAAGAAGGCAAAACCTCCAAAAGTGCAGCCAGTTTTGCTCTCCGACTGCTATCCATCCTCTTCATTATGAACTCTGATTCGATCCATTCAGCCCTTGTTTGTGATTTTCTTTCATACAATACAAGCCTCCACAGCCACCACAGGACGGTAAAGCCAGCCTCACTGTTCAACAGGGGAGCCATGAGGCCATTAAACACCACCAGATCAAAGCCAGACCCTCCATTCTGGGAACAGAGAAAGAGTTTCTTTATTATTTCCCTGTTGTTTTGCTGAAATGCAAATGGTGGTGTTTATCTTGTGTCCCGTTAATTTATCTTCGTGTCTGGAGACCTTTGGTCAGCCCCAGTGGCCTCAAATATTCACTGGGATTGTCAAATTGCCATGTTTGCTTTGTGTCAACTGTCCTTTTGACGTTGTTTGACGTTCATCTTTTAGCACATAATTTTGGTCGACTTTACCATTTTGAACCACATCACTGTGATGCACAGTGACTGACTTCTCTGGCAGATGGAGTCTTTGTTGTAGAAAAAGCACCGCAGCTTTTATTTCCTTCAACATGGCCTCTGTTTGTTCTTATTTAGATGGGATGGATGTAAACTGTTGTCCGTGCAAGCCAGTAGTGATGGTTGTAAACTAAAAGTCCTGCTTTCAAAATGTTGCCAAAGTCAAAGCACAGAAACATGACCAATCTTTTGGCCAATAAAATGACAACACAGCGAAAAAAATAAATTCCCAGCACTCCAGATGATGTCTTCATCTTGCTTGTGTTGTCCAACTTATAGTCCAAAGCCCAAAGATATTCAGATTACTATGATTTTAAAAGCAGAAGAGCCTCATATTTGAGGAGGTGGAACCAGACCATCTTTGGCAGTCCACGCTCGACAAATAGGTTAAATGATGGACTGAAATTGTTGATTATTTCCTGTCTGGCCACTTCTTCTTCATTCTCCATCAGCGTCTTAAATACAAGGTCTTTTTTCTGTTCCATTATGTGTGTGGAAAACTTTAGCAGCACTGTAAGTTATTCCCCAAATGACAAATGAAAACAGGTGACCATCGGGAATCGTTTGTGCCGAATTCACTTCAAGCATGTCTGTTTGTTGGACTGTGCTAGAAAAGTCCTTAAGGTGTCTGTGCAGGAGATCAAGAGAGAAATCCAATGAGACAAGGTCTTACTTAAGGACAAGGACTGAACGGAGACATGTGGTGAGAGGTGATGCACTTGGCCGGGTACATCGCTGTTCCATCTGTCTGTATGGTTAATTGGCTCAACAGCACCTCAGGACAAACTCCTGTCCTGCTCTCCCTTTGGATGACAACAGTACTTCTGTTCTGGAGCTTCTCTGCCTTGCTGCTCATATTCCTCCTTTTTCCTTCTTTCCTCCCTTTTCGTGCATTTTCTTTATTCTGATCCATGTGTGATATCCATTTGCATGACTGACTGATCAGAAACGGATTAAACAAATGGTCGAATGACACGATCTGCAACATTAATCATCTGTGTTCACACTTGTTTCCCTTCCCCTTGTTTACATCACTGTCAGTTTTGTTTCTGTCGTCTGTTTACCATATATTCTTCTGTTTTTATGGAGAAGGAAAACAGGCGTCTTGCTTTCACTCCAGAGTCCAAGAACAACATGGCTATTACTGGAAGGAGGCCTTCCAGACCTCTACACATGGCTTAAAGATGAAGAACTCTTCTGTGATATTTATTGTTTTCAGCATTAAAGTGCTCTTACATTCACTTACGTGATGAAGGTCAGCCACACCACAGAAAAAAATGTACAAGAGGAAACATTCCTCTTCCTTTTCTTTCTTATCTTGAGTTTGAGGACAGTAGTTAGGACTCAATGGTCATGTTTGTCATTCACAGAAAACTAGAGCCAAGAGATGCTCTAGAGCGATAATACAGTGCTGGTGACTTTGGCAGCAGGCCTGCACTAAAGATAATCTAATGCCACCAAGATGTCTGGAATGGCAGTGTGAGTTTTCCCAGCAGCACGCCTCAGGCCTGCAGGGCTTTCCCTAATTCACTGGAGAGAATTAAAACTGATATTCACCATCAAAGGGACATTTCTCCCTTCAGGCTATAAACAGACACAACTTCCTCACTTTCTTCATCCGAGTCCAAGGTATTCTGCAGAACTGACGCTCATTGGGACGAGGTACACGGCCTTTTCCTTGACATTTTTTCTTCTTTGATTTTCACCAAATTAAAGCAGAATGGAGCACACACGAGAGAAAGTGTTGGTGTCAGAGAAGGGAACAGGGCAGTTAAAGCTGAGGTTTTCTTCTCCTCTTCAAAGTTTCCTGGAAGCAGACATTTAACCCCTCTTGCCACTGAGTGACGCAGATTGGTGCAAAGAATCACACTTGAGTCACAGAGAGTCATAACTCATCCAGATCTATGTGATGCATATTCTTCATATTCATTCATTGTTTTAGACTTTCTGTGAGGAAAAATAAACATTTAAAAACTCCATTAGAAATTATAGAAAATGGATGCTTCCTGTAACTGCAGAACTTGCCTTGAGTACACTGCAAACAGGAAGTACTGATGGTTATTTCAGCATCCTTTTAATGATGCCAAATTAGTAGTTAAGACATAACTAACACAGCAAATACAGTATCATACGCGTAGTGACACTGCCAAAATTGAGAAATGCTGAAAAAGACAGCATACAGAGTATGGGTTGACTTCCAATGATCCTCAGTTGTGAACATGGTTGTCTTAAATCTTTTTTATGGAGCCAAACCTGGATAGCTATGTGTTACTCGAGATGGCTGGGAGGTCTTACGTGCTGCAGATGTCTGTTTATCCCGTTCGCCAAACCTGTGATCTCCAAACACATCTGATGTTGCTTTGATCCATCAAAAGTGTCATGTTGTCAAACACTTACGTCATCTGATTCTTCTCTGTCCAACCACATGTAGCACCGCCCTGCTCCCTCTGGAAGTTTTCCTGCATCCCCTGCCACTCAAGCAAACCCCAAAGGACTGATAACCCTGCAGGTTAAACTCCTAAAATTTTAAAAGTCACAAAAAGTCACGAAATGAGCCGTGTAATCTCCCATTATTGTCATTTTAAATTTATTATTAATGGTGATATACATTTTTTCTCATCTCTTTGACAGATATTGACATTGATAAAAAAGTCTTTACTGCTTTACTATGTCAGTACTTGTTATAATGATGACTAAAGTCCATTAACCCAATGAAATGTGATCCTCATGTTGCCCCTTGTCTTTGTTTTTGAGAGAAAGATTGACAGTATACCTGGTTCAGAGAGAGCTGGTTGTAAAATGGTTGTTGGGGTCTTTAGATGTGTAACTCACATTTCTGAACTATTTAGAAGGACCTTTAATTACAGGTTTGATCAGTAAATAGCAGCAAATGACGGGTAAGACGGGTCAAGGGAAGGAACTGGGGACCGGGAACGACAAGCCACCATCACTTTCTAAAATAATCACGTCCACATTTTGGAAGTTTATGCAGGTGGAAAGAGTCTGCCACTCTATGCTTTGGGTGAAGGGCGATAGGCTGAGTATGTGTAGGGGAACCCTTTCCAAATATACAGAGCAAGTCATTTTCAGTTCCCTGCTTACTGGGCGTGGGGCGCCGCAGACCTGAGTGGCCTGTCATGCACGTTAGCTGCAGGTCAGCGGTGATCAGAGGGCAGCTTCCATGCACGCCATCTCAAAGCCTCTGCAAATAAACACAGAGGAAAGGAGGCGGGAGGGAGGAAAGACATGGGAGAAATCACAATGGAAAACAATAAGAGAAAGGAGCGGCTGAGTATTGAGAGATGAAGAGATGAAGAGATGATGGAGGGATACAACCAAAAAAGGAGAAGATAATAAAAAAGCATCAATAAACAATGGCATCCCAGGCCTGTCTGTGACTGATTATGGATGGGTTTTCTTTTGTTTGTTGATAACCCTGAAAGTAGCACATTGTTTATCCGTCTTACCGCATGGCACCGCTTATTACACATGGCATTTGCTGAAAATGTGCTGGCAGGGAACTTTTACACAGAACAAAAGGTACAGGGGAGGTCAGGCTGTTTGCCATTGTTGGTTTAGCATCTGGCTAACAGAGGCTTAGCCTTTCACCGCGTATTTCGCAAATATTCTCCTGAGCTTTAATTTACAGTGCTGGTGCAGCATGTATGTCCGGGGGTTTTAACTTGTTGCTGTTGCTGTTTTTACCTTGTTGTACAACAGTCAATGTAATCGTGTTAATCTCAAGCTAAAGTAGCGCCCTGACTTTCAACTGCTTGATATCTGTGGCGGCCTCCACTTCTGTGTCGGAGCTTCTGAAGGCCACAGTGATGTCATATCAACTTTATCACTGTTTCCCTTCAAAGGATGGGGCCCTGACAGCTGAACAGTCCATGCTTTATTTCTGCAGACTCAATATTGGCATTAGACCTCCCTCGCTGTAAGAGCGTGTTTGTGTGTGTGTGAACAACCCGCCCTGCACACACATACAGTCCTGCCTCGCAGCCCTTGTCTCTAGTAGAATAATATTATCTCAGTCAAGTGTCCGACATTCATATGATCTTCAGCATGGGACTGAAGTTAACCATGTCCAGACTGCGCTGCTACTTAAGAGACTGTCTCTACATTTCTTGGACTGTACCGCAGGTCATAATTAACCTGAGACAAAGCGCTGACCTGTGACAAATAGACTGTAACACTACACCCCCTCCTCTCCTCCATGCTTCCATGCTCGGAATAGCACGGTCCGCCACATCATGGCACGGCATGGCTCACTACAGTGTGATGGAGTTGGTGGGGCGCTGCAGATCAGACCTGGCCTGAAGGCAGAGAGGGAGCGTTCCAGGGAAATATGAAGACATTGCAACAGAGGAAAAGTTTGGGAAATAACCCCGGACCTGCGAGTGTATTACTTCTGAATTACATTAAGTACAGTTCCCCACAGCCACAGTGAAGTGGATGATCTTGTCCTGCGCTCACATGGTGGTTATTTATATCGCAGCTGCAGAGAGGATTGTTTGGAGCAGCCCAAGGATAGCTCTTTGTTTGTCTGCTTCACAGCCCTTTCTCATAATGTTTGGTTAATGATGCATGATCTGATTCTTGATTTACCTTCATGAGCCACAGTTAGTGGTTATTGAGATTTGCTCCTAATATTCTGTTCTCTTCAGGTTTGGTGTGTAAATGAAGGTGGACAAAATATATATTTGGAGCACATACAAAGTTAGCAGTTGTCTGACTCTTTTTATATATATATATAAATTTACATGGTTGATGGAAATTTTGTTTTGGTAAATGACAAGTGTGAATTAATATAAGAGGATCATATATTGAAAATCAATTGAGAATTGATGATTTTTTTTTTTAAGTTGTTCCCCCAAACTGTATTATAGTGTGATATGTATTAATTTCATGATAGAAAATTACATACACTGTGATTTTACACATCACTCATCTCCAACATTGCTTTGACAGATTCTCATTAAAATGGCTGCAAAGACAGCTCAAAGTTTGTTGTGCAAAAAAAGCAAGTTTGTAAGGAAAAGGCAAGAATGATGGCGGTACTGTTGTAGTTTATTAAATTCAGTCATAGGCTTACACGGCGTGAAGTGAAATGTGACAACTGAGTGCCAGGAGGTTTCGTTCACACGCTATTCACTGCATCTGTTATATTCTTGGTTGCCTCGTTCCTGCTGTTCTTCTCGGGAGAGATATAGTTTATCTGTGTTTGCCACATGTTGTAATGATGGTTTAGATCGTTTAGATCCCGTCACGTAACCAATAATTTCTCTGTCTTTCAAAGATACACCTGCTGTTCATTTGAAAAGCAGATGTCAGTTGTTTCTCATATTAAAGATACTTTAATATATCATCTCTCAATCCAGGAAAGTTGGAGATTTAATATTTATTCTGAATATTTTTGCACTAAATTCATCTTAAATGTCGTCATGCTCCTGAGAGCACGAAGCGTAACAGTCAGGTGCTGAAACTGCTCTTGACAGCTCAAGGTCATGAAGCTGATTACATCCAGCAGATTCTGCTTTACAGTACTGAAGCAGATTACATCAGTCTTAGTTGGTCTGTTGTGTCCTTAAAGTCTCTCCCTCATAATCCTGTCATCCCTTATTCCCGTCCTCAGCTAATTGCAACAGAAAACACACGCAGACGCTCCCCACAGCTTTTAAACATGCAGTTACCACAGGTATGTTAACTGGGCCTGGCTTTGGTCTCCCTGCATTAGCTGCACATTCCAGTGGTGCAGATAATGGGAAGTTCTATTAGGAGCTATTTGTGGCTGTGCTGTGGCGTGTTTCACCAGATTCCAACATTAGCCGGGGTTTTAACCTCGTCGGGTGAAGGATACAAGGGGAGTGAGGGGATGATGCTTTGTCTCCATTTGTCTTGTTTGTTTCTGTTTTCGGCCTCCCTCCCTGTATATTTGCTCGGTGTCATTGCAGATTGTCATGGGAATGTGTGTTTGTTTACTGTCCGTGTGCATGTCGTGCTCTTATACATATCTGCGCTTACTCAGTCCTCCATTTGTGTCTCCTGCCTCATGTACACGTCTCACTGTGCAGCTACAACTCTCTCTGCTCTGAACGCTCATACACATGTACATGCATGAGTGTACCCGTGACTCTGTGTGTGCGTGTGACTGTTGAAGACCTTGTGGCCGCTGCAGCGAGGGGTGGCCTGTTGACACTGAGCCGTAGCAGGGGAGCTTCCTTCTCTCCAGCTTATAGAAAGCAAACAAGCTAATCAGAGCCAGCACTGCAGCCCCCTTTCAATTCTGCAGCCGTTCAGTCGGCCGGACAGAGGAGAGAGGACGACAGCCGTCCCGCTGCAAAGGAGTTACAGTACAGTCCAAAGTGTGCGTGAGCTAGAGGAAAGGGGAGCATGCAGATGTGCCCCCAACAACCTCTCTAAATGTGGGTAGTCTGAACTGTCTTAACGCTTCACTAACCACATCCTGATTAGCAGACCTCTTTACTCAAAGATTTGCAAGGAAATATTATTTTTACAGAACTAAACATATTAAACTGATGTTGCACCTTTTTGACAAAACAATCTTTTTTGTTTTTTTTTATACTCGATCCAGGCGAGGTGACACAAGACTGGAAAAAAATCATCCATCAGGGCTGAAATTTAAGTCTCTTCATAGGTAAAGACGATGAACAGTGTAGCTTAGAGCAAATGACCTCAGAAAGGCTTTGAGTAACAGAGGGAGAGGGGAAAATGAAAAGAAGTGCAAATAAGTTACTGATTATGCTCCAGACTCCCTAAAAAACATGGACTCTAATAGTTTTAACATTCAGCATGGCAGACTTTTAATCTATTTGACTTATTGATTCCTTTTAAATTCACTAATTCGGGGGTGTGTTTGTGACCTAGTGGTTTGAGACATGCAACATCTTGGTTCAGTTCTGGTGAGGGATCTTTTGTGTTGTTTTCTCTCTCTCTCTCTATTTACTCCTCGTCTCCTCTCAAGTGTCCTCCTTTGCATAACCCTAAAAATACTCTCTGAGGATAATAAACCATATTTGTTATTCCTTTCCCACAACAGTTTATTCAGGTGTGCTGATATTTTCTGAATGAGCTCCTCCACCAACCAGCTCCTCTTCTACCTTTCCCACAGATTCTCCCTGCACTTCATTCATCTGTGTACTTTGAGCGACCTTTTCCGAGTCAACAAATACAGTATTCCACTCTGTCACAGCGCTGCTGGTGTCTGAAGATTCCTCATTGTGTACAGGTTGCAGTCAGAGTTGCAAACATGGAAACGCTCAAAGACTTAACATTGTGTAGTTTAATCAAAGTGTGTGTATTTCACGCACACTTTGATCCGCACCTCCTCCCCCATTCAAATGCGTCTTTCCGGATGGGGTTTTCAGTTCAGTTCAGTTTAGTGTGTGTGTGTGCGTGTGTTTGCAACATCAGGAGCAGGTTTAAACTCTTCCATAAACCTTTGTAAACACACTTTCTCCTCCCTCATCTGCTCCCTTCACACACCACAAACAAATAAATCTCAGAAAGCTCATAAATCCCAAACTTCAAATTAGCATCAGTCTATAGTTCACAGCATGCAAACCTTGACACGAGATGACCTTCATCTCACCTGATCACCCCCTGAGAGCGGTAAAGAAGCCGCGTTTAGACAGGTTTGCGATTACCCATGATCCTCCTCGGTCATCCTTGACCTGCTAACGGCTAGCAGGAGAGAGGGCTAAGGATAATTTATGTGAACCCTGTGCTTGTCCCCTGAACCCTTTGCTCTGAGTCAAGTTGTGTCCGTGAATTTTGGTCTCGGCCATATCTTCTTCTGTCAACACTCTCACGCTCCACATCCTGACCGCCCTCCACCAGGGGAGAGGAGAGAGACGGTGAGAGAGACAGACGAGCGCTGAGAGGGAGAGATGTTCACAGCAGCTTTCTCTCTGTCTCTCTGCTTCATGACAGAGGCCATTTGGCAGCTTTGTTATCTGTCTCTGCTCTTCTTCACTCTTGGTCTGGCCTCCACCCAACACCAGACATCACACGCACTTGAGTGTGCATAAGAACATCGATCATGTTTTCTCAAGATGCAGTTTTGTGCAAAGTTCTGTATGACATGAGTAGTTTAAGGCTGATCGTTTTGCCTTTTCCCAAATTTCCCAGAAAAATACCTCCA
>OMNW01005654.1:25555-37850 GCA_900303245.1 Selene dorsalis | reverse complement strand
AAAGTTCACACTGGGGCAAGTCTGCACCTGCCACAAGAG
Source organism: Selene dorsalis (assembly GCA_900303245.1). Taxonomy (NCBI): domain Eukaryota; kingdom Metazoa; phylum Chordata; class Actinopteri; order Carangiformes; family Carangidae; genus Selene; species Selene dorsalis. The sequence goes on along the minus strand of OMNW01005654.1, from coordinate 37,811 downwards.
CAAGATCAACACAACACACAAGCATAGACACACTACACTGCATCAGCCCTTGAATCACGCAGTAGTAAAAAAGGAGACGCAGTTCGTGTTACATTAGGATCGTCCCACACGGAGAGCGAGAGACATCCACGAACCCTGTAGTGACACCATCGTATCGTGAGGCACAGTGAAATGATACCCTCCTCACACACACCTGTATGAGTAAGTCTTTGAAATAAACAGATGATCGCGTTCAAAAGAAGCGGTTGACAGTCCTCATATTGAAATCCCTAAGAGTTTAGCAAGTGATCACAAAGACGGCAGCACTGACGTAAGTGACAGACTGAGTTCATGTCCCAACAGGCTGCAGCAGCCACTGGTGTCAGTGACGTGATACCAGAGTGTGTGTGGAGTGTGACACATGCAGGATGGCCTCTCATGAGTTTTGTTTAGAATTTCTTAATCCCATTTTATTAGGCCTGGGTGATGGGCATCAGTAGTTTTGATAAGTACTGACTGAAATGTGCCGTCATCCCAGTTAGATTGGATAGTTTCTTATTTTAGATATGGTATTTATTATTATGTGAAACTCATGTAGCCACTCACACCCATTACATTAAAGGATAGTTGTAAGACACCATTACAAATAGATTTCTGTTTCTTTAAAAAAAAAGAAAATTGACCCTGAAGGTATAAAGTGCTGAAGTACAGCAATGCCCCCAAGTCATATCATTAGAAAATTTTATTCAGCAACACCCAGCTCTGTTGTTTGTTTAAATCCTAGGGATTAAAAATATGATGAAATACAATAGAATAAAATAATTATTGCTACTTCTTATGAATATATAGGTAATGGTACTGAGTAAGGTACCTGTGAGTGCTTTGCTGGACCCAGTCTCTTTTTTTGTGTATCTGGCTATTTGGACTATGAACTGTTTTGTATTGTAATTTATGAGAGCAAAGGCAAATATTATTTATTTATTTATAACTATTATTATTCTGAATATTAAGCCCCTAAAGCCCTGACGGTCTGGCAGCATGACATTAATAGAAAAACAGGCTGTGGACAAGTTCTGACCTCTCACTCACTGCAGCAGTACAGAGAAGCTGATCTGTGCTACATGCTACATGGAGATGAATTGTGCACCAGTTTTCTTTGCATGGGAGTGATGTCTATCTACATATTATATATATGTCCAGAGCAGCCAAGACTCCCATAGTGGAGGTGCATTCACTCATCCTATTTATTCATTTGTTCGATAGTGAATTGAGTTTCAGTTGTTGTAGGAGCCACTTGAATGTTTTCCAACCTGAATATGTTGTTGCCAGTTTGCCTGAAGTGCAGAGAAAGTCCAAATCCTCTTTCTCAATTATCCAAAAGATATTTACATATCATATGTTCCACACAATGATCTAACGTCCACTGATGTTTTGACTTGTTCATTTCGTGTGGCGCTGCTCCACACACTCAATCCCATCTTTTCATGATTGGTTGAGGGCAAGTAGTTCCACATTAATGTTGATCCCCAGCCATTGATTCTTGATCCACATGTATCAGATGGCGTTGGAGGTCATTTGCTTAAGTCAGTGTACTGGCAGAACAGAGGACTTGGCTCTGGGATATAATCATTACCAGAGCAGAAACAATGGACTATTGCTGCAGAGTGGGCAGATTAAGCCAAGTTTGTCATGGCTAGTGAAACAGTGGAGATAAGAAAGAAGGGGGAAAGTGTAGTGGTGATGATGTGGAAGTTCCAACTGGAGCCCACATGGCATAAGCAAGAGTGTTTTCAAGACTAGGAGTAGAGTAAAATGTTCATTCAGTGCATCCCTGTGATTTTAGCAAGATGCGGCCACACGAAACGCAAATTAAGTTAAATTTATCCAAAAACAGCAAAGTTGTTGAGTAAGAAGTCGGAGGAAGACATTTGACTGCAAATATCTACTCACTTCTCAATTTATTTTCTATGTAGCTGAGAAATTAGTGCATTTAACGTTACTTTACAAAGTATACAACTCTGCTTATGGGTAATACTGACTCCTGTAGCAAGCCTGTCAGTTCAGTGTGTTTTATGGCTCCACTCTGCTGCTTCACGCCAAGTCACGACTGTGTAATCAGCCTCTGGACCACCTGCTCCATGTTGCCCATTACCCATAAAGCCCTGAGTGCATAGCTGGCAGCTCTGAGATTGCTTGATCTCACCCTGGCCTCCACAGAGGTTGTAATTAGCCTGTCTGTTTCAGGTGTTTGAGAAGCTGAGAAAGAAACCAGAGTGAGAAGCTATAGCTTAAGGTGAGGACTAAGGGCACGAGAGGTGAGACACGTTTTGAAAAAGCAGAGAAATAATGTCTGAGATTTGAATTTGATTTTAAATGGCAGAAATTGTGCAGAAAAGCAGAGCTGGGATTTGGTTTGAAGAAAGCCCAGAGAAAGGCAGAGGGTGGAATTCTTTCCAGAAAAGCTGTCGGGGTTAAAGACGGAGACTAGTGGGAAATAAAGCTCCCTTTTGAACATTTACACCATTGCCCTATACACTGTCTTCTGTTACAGCCAAACACACACACACAGGCAAACACAACTTAAGTTTTCATTTAAAGTCATGGTGATTAGTACACTTTTCTCTTTATTCCTTTACAGTGGAAACCCCCCCCTCCATGCCTCACCCCTGGTTTTGCTCTAACATGTTCCAGAAAGTCAAACTAGAACCACATTTTATGAATGAATAAAGGATACAAAGATAAAAGAGCATCTTATCCTGTTTTAGACCACCATTCGACATAGACTGGCAACTGGGCGAAACTGACGCTTCAAACTAGCCTTGTCAAATTACCGCTGAGCGCATTGATGCTGCTGATGTTTGTCAGGTTAAAGAATCTGATACTTCTGTCTTGCGTCAAGCTTTAAAATTTTATCCAAATCTCCATAAAGGAAGTTTGTTGTTGAAAGGACAATCTCACCACATTTAGGTCCATATATTCTTTCAGGTGACCTGTGTATTTTCATAATCCTGGCTTTACATGTTAAACCTCGTGTTTATTCTCCCTGCGGACTGAATTTCACACCTTCAGACTTCCTGGAAGTCCTTGTAGCACCAACAGCCCCAGTCAGTACAAACATAACCCTTGTTTTCACCCCGACATTTCACCAAAGGCTGCTGTCGCCTGCCTTCAGCCACATCTCCCATTCGTTACGGGACTCCATGCTTCCCACATGTGAGGATGGCGACTGGTCACGGCAGGTTTGTCAATAACCGGTGTTGCTTATATCACATGTGGCTGAACTGTCACTAAGAGAGCCGCACAGAAGATGTCTTCCAACCGTCATCTATAGACGGTAGGTGTGTGTAGAGGTGTCAACATTGCTCATTTGCGTGCAACCGTGTTTGTGTGCTCTTGACTGCCCAAATTCCACCGTCTGTGGTTACAGTTCCTGCTAATGGAAGTACCACCCAGGAGCTTGTCTGAATAACACCCAAAACCAAGCCTCTCCCATATACGCCAACATGCCCAGCATCAACAAACACACATCTGAATGCGAGTGTGTGTGTGTGTGTGCGTGCGTGCACCCACATGTGTGATTCACTTGCAGCCAAGTAGGGTTTTGTTTATCTGGGGTCAACTCATTTAAGGAAACATCACGCAAGGAGCTTTTTAGCTTTTTCTTTTTTTTTTAGAAAAAGGCGTCAGACACACATGCATTAACATGTGTTCATAACAAACTCCAAACACTCAAACTTTCAACATTTTCCAGGGTTTCCCACAGTCTTTTCCCTCATCAGATGTTATCCTAAAATATGTACTGTTTCAGAAAAAGGAAACAACATCAGGCAAAAGAGCAGATTTTCTCTCTCACAGGAAATGCCAATGTTTTAAGGGGATATTTAAGAACTGAGGGTTTTTTGGAAATGGTATTAAACTGCATGTGAATGCAGTTTAATACTGTTGTTCCTTTCAGCGTTGGTAGTGATTTTGCTGCTAAGGTCTCATCCTGGTCTGGTATGACCAGCGCGTCTATGTTTTAACTTTCAGATCACTGTACACACATCACTGAGTCAGTTCGCTGACTTGAACACTTCTCTCTTCGTCTAATGTTAAACTACACTTCAGCATTTATCCTTATCCAGAATAATCAGTGTCTGATGTTTAGGCTACTAAAAGAATCAACCAAAGGACCAGAGGCGTCATGAGCAGGGTGAATCACCACCTGAGCTGAGAGGAAACCTGTTTTCAATCCTCACACTACTTCTCCTGTCTTGGTTTGAGCCTGAAAGTGCAGCTGCTGTAGTCTGGAGGTGAGGCCTTTGTTTCTGGCTACTGAACCTCAGGTGTTCTGGTTCACTTTGTTGTGATCTGCTCTTATTTGCTGTGCTCGCCTGTGTTTTGCTAGGCCGCTCTTATTGTTTTGACTCTGTCTGTCTCTCTGTGTGGGGTGGGCCCGTCACTGCCTTCGCCTCTCATTAGCCGTGACACACGGTGACTACCCAGACTGCCTTTCAGCACCAACCTGCCACTCAACACGAACCACCTGCCGCACATCATGGCAGCAAACTTTGACGCAGAGTGCTGGGTCTCGCCTTTTCCACAACCTGCTCACACTCACAAAGCAAAATATAAACACATAACCAAAGTTTTAACCCCCACAGTCCAAAAACACGAAAGAGCCTGTCAGAGACTATTGCAACACAAATAAATGAGCTGATGAGCTTTTCATAGATGGTGCTCATTGGTCCAACTGAATAATGCATCAAATATAAATACCTAAACAACCCTGCAGCTGTAAGAGCATGCGTTCATACTCATTCTCACACACACAGGTTTACAGCAGAATCGCTCAGCCCTGACCAAGTGTGTCAAGAAAGCTATATGTTGATCACATTCACATGGGCATGAAATAGGCATCCGTTCCCTCACAGACAGCCTCTCTCACACAGCTCCAAGATGTCCACACCGCAGTCACGCAACACTTGATGCTCAAAGTAAAACAGGAAGGTCGACTCGATACCAATGTGTTCTCAGCTTCTTATTTCCCAATGGTTGTTGACTTTTGCACGAATACCACAGTGATGTTTACTGTATATAGCATCTCTCTCTCACTGCCGGAGAGATGAAGTGCAGTCCATTCTGCAGGCAGACGGGCTTATGGCGTATTAGCAGTTGCATAATAGATGTGGGCTGTGGGTTTAGACACATTTAAAAATATCAGAAGAAGAAAATCTTAGAAATAATAATAGCTATAATTCTGAAACTTTAGACAGCATTTAATCACTGTTTCTCCTGCTTTGTTTGACACTTCCGCATGTGGTTTATGAACTTGGAGATATTGAACCCTTTGCTGAACTCGTGTCCTTCTTGCACGGCTGAACCTCAACAGTCACTCGAAACGTCCCCGTGATCATTTTTTTCATGATCATTTTGAAACTTGTAGTTGTGTTGTGGACTGGTATCCTAGACACCCAGGGCTATCTACTCAACTCAAACATCTTACTTAACATTGTTCTATCAGCTTGTTTGTGACTTTTATAAGTTTAATGAGAATTGCTTGTAAACATGACTTTTGAACTTACCTCAGGTACCTCAGTGGCAGCTGGATGTTAATATGCTCTGTGTCAGTAATCTGTGTTGACAGAAGTTTTTCTGCCACATTACCCCTTTCCAAAGTTGAAAAGAGTCATTCGGGGTTCTGTTATTGAGGTTTTATCACATCTTGTTAATCTCTGGAGTGAAGCTGACCCCAGAAATTAGTAACATCAATTTAACAAATGTTTTATTGTAATTTTTAGGTTCTTAATAAAGTTGTAACACAGAATTTGTAGTTATGGTTGATATTTTACCCACAATGCAGTAGGTCTGTGGAGCCTCAGTCTATGAGGTAATAAGCCAAGTATGCATATTGAGTCTGATGATTAGATGACTGGATGATTAGACTGAATTGGATTTAATCTGTACAACTCACAAGGGTGAAACTATATATAAAAGCAGATTATCTTAAAAGCAAAATGTGAGACCACACATGCAACATGAGGAACATGGATGAATCTGGTGAAAAGGTGGGAAAAAGCCACAAACACTGATGTTGGATAGATTAAATTTTAACACTTGGCCCACATGTGGTTCAGATTTTAATGAAATCTCACACAAGGAGATTTGATCAGTTGAGGCTGGGTCTGCGGTTACTGTCCTTTACCGACTGTGAGACTGAATAGATGTGAGTCTGGTCTGAACCATTACACCCCTTCTTGACCCGGGGCAAGAGAGATGCAGGGCAGCTGGAGAATGAATCACCACCATGTGAATCACATCCGTTGTCTTTTTCTCTTTCTGTTGCTGTTTACATCCACAGCATGTGTCCCCCATCGTATTGGAACGAAGGCTGGACAAACACAGGGAAATGATGACAGATCAGGAGACTGTGAGGAAGAAGTAGTTTTGCTTCGGGCAAAGAAGCTTAACAGCTGTGCAAAGACGAGGTGAACTGGAAGAGGGGAATCCTCACGATCAGTAAACAATTTCAATGGTAGCAATTGACTCAGACGTCTCATTAGAACAAATAAATCTGTTTTTTGGCATGAAGCAAAACAGATCACATGGAAATTTAAAACAGAATGATACGCATTACAATCAATCATTTCTGAATGAAAAGTTTTAGATTTGATTTCTCTTATCCCTGCAGGGGGAATCTGAGGAGCGCAGATTTACTGCGTGAAATGAAATGAAATAAGAAAATCCACAGTTTGTTCTTCATCTTTATGTGTGAACACTCGACACCACTCAGATTTTTCCTTCTTTTTTTAAACTGGGGAAAAAAAACGAGAGCCGTAGAGACACACTGCCTCCAGCATGGAGGCAAGAAGTTGACCTCCGCTACTTGCACCCTTTCTCTCTACACCCCTGCCCAACCTTTTCTTCCTCTATAGGTAAATTAAATTTGGCCCTGTAGCATGAGGAGCATGTAGCAGCAGAAGAGAGGAAGAGGAGTGGAGGGGGGGTCAGATGGATAGATTGATGGATGTAAGACTTGTGGCTGTACATACAGAGTATCACATTCTGCTATTTTCATTTGGCTCTTTATTGCTCCCAGTTGTTCGGTCAAACAAACTGAGGCCTAAAACTAGAGGAGGGGGTGGGCGGAGGGGTGGCATCGACCAATCCTGTGCTTTGTTCTTTGGAAAAGCACCTTTTGCAGGAAATGTCACTGTAGCTAAATCAAGCAGGGGGTGCGTGCGTGTGTGCGTGATACTGTACGGTATGAAGGAGATAAAGTTTTTTATGGGAGTCTTTGCGTGTGTGTGTGTTTGTTTATGTGTGTGAACGTATAGACAGAACAGTGAAGTGCTGTGGGACGCCCTCCCCTCAAAACTTCCCATGTAAAGGCCGAGGCAGGGTGCTGCATCTTGGCTGTGGTCCATGTGTTTGTTTCTCACAGGCTCAGGTTTTTTGACATTCTCACACATATATAAACACACTTACAGTCCTGGGGGGGTGAGCACTGGCCTGGTAACTGGCATCTAGTCAAACTTTAGGATGCATGCTTTCCAGCTCCACATATAGAGAGGAATAGTTAACTTGAGATTCAGGCAAACACATACACATCCACAGTTCAAATGCAGTTCAGTGTGTGTGTGTGTATTGTATATGTGTGTATTATCGCTTCTGGGTTTCATGACAGATGATGCTGGTTAAGTTTGCAGGATGTAGTTTTCTTTCCTGACATATGTGGAGGTCCATCTTTCTTTCTTTGGTGGGCTTTTCAACACATGCAGCGGTGAAGGACACTCAGCACTTGTCCTCCCATCTCTGCACTGTAAAGCTACTGCATCTGTTCATTTTTCTTTTTTTCTTTCGTCAGTCCTTTCTGTCTGTTTGTTTGGCATCCTCCCATCTGTTTTACATTGAACAAACTGGCCGATCGTTCTGTGAAATATCGTGTTTTGTCTTTGAATTGCGAAACCGTTTTTTGATGCTGATAACATCTGACCCCTAGAAAGAAAGAAGGGGAAATTGGTTGTGTGTGCTACAGCCTGTCACACACACAGAGTACAACAGGATCCTCTAGACTGTCTCTTACTCTGGCTAACCTATGCAGTATACACTTTTCTATTTTGGTGTGTCTGTGTGACATTTTCAGACCCTGGTATGTCACAGCAACACAGGAAGTACAGACTGACACTCAAGTCACATCATGTGTCAGTGTATTTATGTGCGTTGTGTTTGTTTGTTTGTTGTTTGTTAGCCTCTCAGTAGGTATGTGTTCACTGCTCTCTCCTGGAAATGGGAATTTGAGCTATGGCCACACTTACATACACTCCCCTCCACTTTGCTGTGTGGCTGTTTTTCCCATTAATTCCCTCAGTCAATCCCGTCCTATATCAGCTTGTCATCGCCCACCTCCGTCCTCCTTCAGCTCCGCCACTCAGGACCAATCATACTCCCTCGTTTCAGTCACTCTGACGCCCTGCTCCTACGGCATTTGGCGACAGACTTGCAGACATTGCCGACGGCTGCTTTTTATGTTCCAGGCACGGCCCCCCACCGGTGACCCATATCTTATAATGCATATCCCTTCTCGAGGAGGCACTTCAAATGCTCAGTGACTATGTTGTACAAGGATTTTTAAGGGACTGTGAAGGTTTTACATCCATTCATCCCTGCAGGCTCCCTCTGCCTATTTTTCTTCCATCTCCCTCACTGGAGTCTCCTGTCATTTTAACCTCACTGTATCTCCCTCCTATTTCATTTTTCTTTCGTGATTATCTTCCTCCACATCCTACCACTTCTTTACGCATTCTTCTCCCCACCCCTTCGGAGCTCGTCCTCCCCATCTACCTCCTCTCCAGCCCTAAGGGAAATGCTCCGGCTCTCTCTGCAGTGACCTTGGCCCCAAGCAGAACCGCTCCATGCTGCTGTTTATGGCTGTGGGGGCTGAAACAAGGGAGGTAGCCCAGAGCCCACTGTGGAATATGGAGACCATTATTATAAATGGTGTGGCTGGAAGAGTGTGTGCGTGTGTTAGCTGCCTGGGGTTTGAAGGTGTAGAGGTGTTATTACTGAAATTGTCGAAACATAAATTTGAAATGAGAGTCAGTGGGTGCACAGCTGTATTCATTCTACATTGTTACGTTTTTAAATTGTTTCTTTTATTTGCCAAAAAAAGTCACCCAGGAGCTAAAAATGGTTAATTGAATCAGATAAAGAACAACAGTGAAATTCAGGTTCAGTGGTACTGTAGAGCCAATCTTCAACCACACCAATGGCAACAATTAACCTCTTTTTATGCTTTTTTCTTTTATCCCTCAATTCCAAAGCCATTAATAGCTTATTACTGTTGCATAAAGAATGGCAAAGGAGGATGAAAGTAGGGGTAGATATACGGAGGAGGGGGAGGAGCAGGACTGAGCTCTTTATGAAGGGGGTTGGTGGAGTCAGGAAGTGATTAGGCCGCTACAATAACTCCAATAATGACAATAGGGAAAACATGTCTGCAGCCACAACCACTTAGTATGAGGAACAGTACCCAGTATGGTTCCTATTTCATTATAAGAGCAGGACTGAGCGTTGGAGGATGGGCACACAGAAAGAAAGAGAAGAAGTCAGTGATGATGAAGATCCATCCAGAGGACATGGAAATAAGGGATCCGGATTATTTTTGTCCTGAGGGAGAAATTTAATTTAATTTCATTCTCTGTTTAGAAGCCTTAAAAACATATGTGTACAATTAACATAAAGGTTATGATAGCTGAAAGACTTTCACTGTAGATTTTTTTGGGGAGGTATTATTTGCCTTTATTTGACAGGACAGTGAAGAGAGACAGGAAAGCAGGGGGAGAGACTCAGAGATGCAGTAAAGATCGTCTTGGTCGGGAGTTGAATCGGTGATCGCTACTTCAGCCCAACATGGGACATGCTCTAACCACTCAAATCACTCCCAGTTTTAAACTTTTTCACTTGGAAAATTCAAAATAAAAGGCTAAAACGCACATTCCTGTCAGTATGATCGTACTGCAGCACCATGCACATTTTATTTTGTGGAGAACTGACAGACCGGCCTTGCCCAGTTACAGTTGCTATGTTAAGAGAAGTGGATCAGAGTAGAAATTAATGTTTTTGTGTAGTCAGTTGCACCGACTCTTTTAACAATACCCCTGTTGAATTACCTAGCAGACTCTGACGCAAATCAGTGGCAGTGCAGAAATGATTCACGGTCTTAGTAGCAGCATGAGGTCTGAGAGTCTGGGCCGGCCCGCTCTCTCTGGCCACATCATCACCATCTTCATCATCATCCTCCAGTTCCTCTACGGCCCTTCTGGTATTTTTCACAATCCTACCAGACTTCTCCATCAACAGCACAAATCGTTTTTCCGTAATGGCGGTGGTACCAGCAGCATCACCGCGGAGTCAGAGGAAGGTAGCTGGACAGAGGCCAGGCAGTGAGGGATGGGTCTGATGAACCTGATATTCAGCCAGAGTCAGAGGAGATTCAGTCTTTAACATGCTTGAAGGTGCAGCGTGTTAAGCCCAAGATAAAATCCCAACAGAACATAATTTCAGTTCTGAGTGTGACGAGAACCAAGTCGTCATTTTGTTTTTATCTCTAGCGTTTGACTTGGTGTTTACATCCCATAGAGCTGTGCCAGGCCATACAGACGTGATGCCAGGCAACACATGAACACCAGCAGTGAAACAGCAAGCGATGCTTGGTTTTTCTCTACTCAACCCTGCAGTGCTGATTCAGGGGATTTATTGCTCTGTCTGTGTGTTTTCACAGGGCCTCCAGGAAAGCGTGGACGGATGGGAAGAAGAGGGGAACCTGGTAAGTGACGCCCACCACCTGCTTTGTTTGTTTACTTCTCCTCACTCTCTTTTCCTGGAAGACACACTCTTTTCCTCCTCTCGTTCTCTCACTCTCTCCTTCTTTTCCTGGGTGACTGGGTCAGTCGAAGGGCTAGTTAAAAGCGGTGACCCGTGAGTCAGGCCGGCAGATGATGGGCTGCAGTTGGCCCTTCTCCCTGTCCCTCCCTATTTGCGGCAGCATAGCACTAACTTTGGCCATGTGGTTGCACTAACTTTGCCCAGATGTCAGTCGTTCTCACTGAGCAGTAGCAGCTGCAGTAGTGCGGGCCTAATGAGATTCTCCCTCGCCAACATCACTACCCACCATTATTGCGTTGCTTTTTCTTTCCATCCAGACCGCAACACACTCATCGAGGAGCTAAAACAGGGCAGAGACATAACTCTTGTTACACAAAAGGTCGTCATGACAGAGCGGACATCCGACAAGTCTGAATCATCCTGATTTTAAATGTTTGTTATTAAGTGTGTACAAATCACTGCTCAACAATTTTAGAAGATTTTATCAACTCCTGTGGGATTGATTGCTCAGATGGGAAAATTTTCAGACTAGTTGTGATTCATAGTTGTGCAGATTTATTAGAAAATGTTGACTAAGTGTTAGGTCACCATTAAACTGTATTGCTCTACTGTATAGCACAACAAGCTTTTCTCCATCAGTAAAGTATTGCAAGCATTTTTACGCTTGAAGGTTTCATACGCTATATTGCCAGAGTGCATATATTTTTAAACCTATTGTTTAACTTTTTTGGGATGAAGCTGGAGTTGCCGAATATTTTACTGTCAGCAAATTACATGAAAAGGTGCAAGCTCTATTTAATCATATTTAATCATTTTCTCGAAACTTTCCAACTTCCCCGGCCTGTATGCCACTCTCACTCCCAATCCCATTTATTCCTGCTGAAGATGAAAATCTTCATATACAGGTCACAAATACATGTTTCCATTTTTAAAAAGGCTCAGTGAGTTCCTAAACCAGCTGGACACTGTAGTTTTAAGCAAAGATATTCAGACTGGAGTTAAAATTGTGTTCGTCGGTGACTATTTTCAGCAGCAGATTTGGCTCACTAGCCACTCATGGCAGCATGACAGTGTTTGTGGGATTGACCCAGTGCAACATTGTGGTTCACTGTTGTGTTTTTAATAGTTTTTGGACAACAACGGTGGATGGTTTCGGATTTTTCATAGGATCTCTTGACAATAAAAAACAGTTTAGAGTGTCACCACACTTTTACTTTAAATCCCTTTATTCTATTCACCGTCCAACCACCTCTTAAATAACAGATTATGAAAGTCCCTCTTGATTTCATCAGGCGATCCTCAGGACAGCTAAATGTTTTTCCTCTCTGTGCTTCACAGGGGGAATTCTCATTAAGAGAAAGCGAGCTGTTTAGGTTACAGCCGAGATTGGAGACCGGTTGGCAGGGAGGGT
>OMNW01005654.1:2728-25525 GCA_900303245.1 Selene dorsalis | reverse complement strand
TGTTTAGGTTCTCTCTCTAGTTGTTTAGTTTTGTGTCTCCACATTGCAGCCGAGGTTATGGTTAGAGGGGAAGGTGGCACGTACAGGCGGTTGCACCATCCTGTAGCTAGTTGACCCCAGGACAACTTTTTACTAGACCAGAGCAGATTTTTCCCGTTCTTTCAGCAAAACAAATGATAGTGGAGACGAGAAACAGAAACACAAACCTGAAAAACAGGAAAGAGGGCAGACAGAGTATTTAAGCATCTTAAAGTCAGCTGTCACCTTCTCTTCTGCGTCTACACTACTTTTTTCAGTTTGCTCTTTAACTTGTTTTCCTTTTGTCTGCTGTTGACTTCCATCTTTCTTTCTCATTAGTCTCCACTCACACCTGTCTCAAGTTCAATGGTTAAAGCTGGTCTTACTGCCTGTTTGTGTGTGTTTGCCTAACCGTCTCGTAGCAGCGTCTAGACACAGCTAAACATGATTGACTTAGTCTTCATGCCTCATAAACCCAGCACCCCTCGCTATTCTCCTTTCCCTCACACCTCTCCACTCCAAGCACCTTCGTTTTTTTCATCACTCTTTTGTCCCAAAAATGCCCTTTTCTTTTGACTAAGACAGAGAACTTCAAGGCTCTTATGTGACTGTGGTCACGTTAGCGGGACATTTTGTGTGTTTGAATTGTAACAAAACCCCACTAATATCCCACATTACCCTAGAGGGAGTCTGTTTTCCATCTTGCTGAGTTTATGAATTTGTTTAGTGTTGTATCCATGTCGATGAGCTGGGCTGTAGCCGAACTGCAGTGGTGGCACCACGCCAAATCGTGCCAGGGATGTTAACAGTCGTGTAAATCAGCATCATAATTGTTTTGAAATTTAGATCAGATAAATGTAAACCAAATCACTTTTATCAGATCTTTAATAGGAAAATAATATATTAACTTTGTAGAGTTTTGGGGTAGTTTATTAGTGCCTTCAGTGTTGCTGATTTAAGAGAATGTTTTTTATATATATATAATAATATTGCATTAAAGCAAGACGACTGAGAGCGAGAGCAAGCAAGTCCTTTGATCATTACTGTTGTTTTTGCTTAGGCTAAGTATTAGAAGCAGAATGTGCTCTTTGCTGCTGAGGCTCAACATCTAAGAAATTCAATCAGATCTGAAAGGCTGCCTCGGAGAAACCTCTGAGACATCTTTTTTTATGCTTAAAAGGGACACACGGTTTGCCAACATGTCCCAGCCTTTTCACTCACTGTCTGCCCTCCATCTAATACGACCGTATCTTCTTAGGAAACAAAGTCTTGACATGACTTCATATCCTAATGCAAAACATGAGCCATTATCCAGAAGTCTGTTTATCATAACAGGTTCACCACAAACTCCACTGGCAGCAGCTCTAATGAGCTTGTTCTGTACCATATTTAGGTGGTTAATTACAGTCATCATCTAACAAACCACATCGCATGTGCAATTTTTTTTGTTGCATACCGCTGTTCTGAGGAATTGATTGCTGTACAAACCAGAGGTTACCATAACTCATATATGCTTTCCTTCATGTGTCAGCAGAGACTTACAGAATTTATTTTCTAACGCCTGGTTTCTCTTTCTCTGTTGCAGGACCCCCTGTAAGTACAATCTCCTTTCATCCAGGTAGTACTGAAAGCAAACAACACATTGGAGGACATAAAACTGTTGCAGTCCTTTTTATTAAAAAATGTACACACACACTGTACTGTAACATCCCTCTTGGTGCAACAAACTGTTGCAGCCAAAAATCATCTTTTCAACCACAGCAACAAAACACACAGACACGCAAACTGATACAGACTCATTCACTCATATGTGCACAGCAATAAATGGACCACCTAGGGCAGTGTGTGTGTGTATGTGTGTGTGATTGTGTCAGTGTGTCCGTGTGTTTAGAGGTGATGGTTAAGACAGCAAGTTATTCTCCTCTGTGGGACTATAACTCCTGCTGACACACACACACACATACACACGCACATTATGTGGAAACAGCTGTTTCCTTGTGGGTTTTTTTTGAGTTGTTGTTATCTGCCTATAGAGAAGAGGAATTTCAGATCTTATTTTCCATTTAAAAAATGTTTTTGGGTCATGTGGCATGTGGCATAGATCAGATACACAGAGTCCAAAGTGAAACGCATCAGAAAGCTTTTACAGAAAGATCCGAACATAAACCACTGACCTTTTGAAAATGCAGGGAATGGTTTTATTGGAGAAAAACTTGTCTGTGCAGCTGGTTTACACTAAGTATGCATGAAACGATGTATAATTCCTTTTTCCTGAACACACATCCAAAGTCCTGCCTACAGCCCATAAAGTTGATGGGAAGGTGTGATAATGTGGAGTCAGCTGTTACAACACAAAGTAACATTAGGTCAGTGCAGTTTGTCGAGTCAAGGCAGAAAGCTGTCAAAAATAACCACAGAAAGTTTAAATGGGAATTTCAAAACACAAAATAAACTCACTTTTAAAGGTAAAACTTAAATTTCAACCGTAAGAAGTTAATTCGTCCCCACCCAGACAACCTGATGTCATTACAGCGTGTTATGTGCATCTCTTGGTTTCTGTTTCTAACCTGTCTCAATGCTTCATGCTTTAATCTCTAACCTCACCAGGGCAAGGCTGGACGGGATGGATACCCGGTAAATTTGATTTGTTATTTATCCTGTCACTCTTCAATTCACCCAATCATGTCTCTGTTCTCCCTCCATGTGTTTCTCTCTTGATTCATGCCAACTTTCCCCACAGCTTCATTAAGGCTTTTGTCTGCTATTATTTTTTTCCTAGAAGTTATTTTTACCAATCGCTGCCTGCTTCCTTGCCTCTTCCTCTGATCTTCACCACTTGTTCTTCATCAGTGACGTATCCTGCTCCATGACTGAGAAAAGACTCGAAAACAAAGGCAGTTGTATTTAAAGACAAACAGACCTGAGTGGTTTGATGAGATGAAAGGGTTTTGTTTCCCTCAGGCAGTTTGAAATATTACGACTTGCTACTGAATAGTGAAACAAAATATATTTAGTATATATAAGATGAGAGAAACATGAAAAGCAATAAACATTCAGGCGCAACTCTGTTAAGATATCATCGGTGAACAATAAACCACTGGAGTGTAGTCCATAGCATTGAAAATGTGAAACATCCACCCTCAAGCCTTGAGCCTTTGAATGGGGTTCAATAGTTAGAATAATACAACTGTGTACATCCATAACTACTGAATGCAAAGCAGATCACTCATTTCCAACAGTGAGCCTGATGTTGTGTTGTCAAGAGATACAGCGGCCTCCAGTGGTCGCTTGGATTTCTGACTTCAAACCACTCATGACTCACATCCACTCTTGTTGCTCATTTGTGGTGTAGCCATCATTAAATTCACATCATCTAACGCACAAACACCTTCATCCTTCAAGAGTTCAGGCTGCTTGGTGTCACAGATCACATGGAGTGTTTATCGTGTGCAGGGTACATGCGTGGGCGTGCACCGTGTTCCTGTGAGACCCTCTGACCCCTCTGCTCCGTCTGTCCCCACTGTCTGGTTGCCATGGCCACCTAAAAGCAGTCGTCCGGTGTTGTGTTCCACAGCGTCTTTGTCGGTTGTGTCGTTGTGCGTGCGTGTGTGTTTTCTCACTGGGAATTTTGGGAAGTTCTTTCCCCATGGGGCTCTCTCCCAGTCAGATTCCCAGTCTGCATGGCACTGTGCAGCCCTCCTGACGGGAAATGCCTGCTGCTAATTACACACAGGTGGACCGGGCTCACAGAGAAGTGTGTCTGCATTTGTGCTTGTTTGCTTGTGGCGCTATTCGTCTCTGTCACTGTCTTCATTTTGAAATCTCAAAGGCTTGGCACATACACAGCTAATATTGTTTTCAACTGCAAAACATCTGCTTAATACAATGATGTCATTTACATCTTTAGAACTGTCTAATCTGGATAATCCCTCCTAGCCCGGTTACCATAATGAAATCAATCCTTGCAGCTCTATAATTACTTAGATGAAACAATGCTAGAGCTGGAGCACCTCAGTTTTCTAAGTGTAAGAGGCAGCTTCCTGTTATGATGCATATGCACGGGTATGATGATGTTGGAGACTGCGTGTATGAAGTTACAGTGAAACAACAGTAGATTAATCATTCTGACAATTTATATAGAGAGCATATTGTTTCATTTAGCAGAAACAGAATTGGTCAAGTTGTTTTTTTTGTTTTTTTTTAAAGTGCGTTCTTCCTGTTGGGCAGCAGTATTTGTGTATCTGTGTCCATATGTGCAGTGTGTGTGAACTCCTTCCAACCACCCATAGTGTGTGCATCTCTGTAACAAAGGCCAGAGCTGTGGAAGTGGTCGGAGGTGTGTGTGTGTTTGTGTGTGTGTTAGTGAGTGAGTGAGTGAGTGAGTGAGTGATATGTTTTCCCAACAGTAACTTCTCTCACATCGATGCCTCATATGGAGAGGGCACATGTGCACACCAACACAAACGAGTCAAGTCAGCTTCCGGAGAGCACTGCGGTGCAAACTGTGCTGTGCCCCCGACTTGTGCCAGCAAGATTTCTGTCTTTATATTTCCATTGTTAAAACAAACAGCTAGGTTTCTTTCCAGCTCTTTGTTTTCGTGCCCTCTCTCACCCTTATTATGTCTCACTGACTTAAATAGACTTCAAGCCTTTAACCCTCAACGGGTTCCAGTCTTAATTCTTTAACTGGACACATAAACATTATCATTCAACACCGTGAACAAATAACATGCATGTATGCCAGTGTGTGAGGCACACACGTCTCACAGACGCCAAGTTCATCAGCCTAATGCATGCAGCAGCCCACTTCCACTGAAGCATCAGTAATATGGTAAACAGTGTTAATGACATGTGGTCTGTGTGTGTGTATCTTGGGTGTAACTCTTTGATAAGTGTGTGTGTTTGTGTGTGTTTTCTCTCCTCATGAAACTCTGTCACTTCTTCCTCTCATAAATCACGGACGAGGGGTTTCGGTTTCAGAAAGGAGCCGTCCCGCTGTCAAACAATCAAGAGTCAGGCAGACCGACAGAACAGTGCGGAAGCATAAACACACACCCACATACACATACACACACACACACATCAGTTGGTTTTCTCCTTCATATGCACAGTCTCCAGTGTGCCTGGCCACTAGTGTGTTTATACGCGAGTGCCAGTCTGTGACAGACAGCGGACCTTGCTCGGCAGACACAGGCCAAGGCCTCCATTGTTCGGGCTTCCAGGCTGTTGAGCACAAGATTAAAACCAGACAGTCACCCAAAAACATGTCGGTAATTTTCTGTCCCAAATCACACAGTTCTCTGGTATGCTTTATTCTGCTCTTTGGTCCTAGATGCATCTTTTTTTTTTGCCATTGCCATGTATCATAAATTGTGCTCATGTATCCTTGACATGGACAAGAGTTTTGTCCCTGTGGCAACATGAAAGTAACTAGAGAAGAAGCTTCAGATATTCACTGCAAGAGGGGAAATGATCACATCAAAAAGATAATGGAGGGAAGGAAAGTAGACCCAGGAGAAATGAAAAGTCTCCTCTCTGTCCATGGCCCTTGTTTTAACGTTACCTAATTACACCCATTGAGCCTAATGTGTGTGACACATTAAGCTCAGGCACAGACGTCTGCCTCGATGTGCAGACACCAACTTTTCTCGTCGCATCCTCAACAATTACACCCTGTGGGATAATTACCAGTTGGCACTGTAGGGAGTACAATAAAGACAGTAGAGACGCCCCTCACCCTGCTTCATTGAGATTAAGAGGCACACATACTCGTGTACTCGTGTAAACTCGTGCACATACAGGCACACACACACGTGCACACAGACAGGGACATAAGCCCTCCTGTGGGCCAAGTTATTTTCCAGAGATGTGTTTAAAAGCCATCTAATTGGTGGGAATGCTGAGTAGAGTCTTTCTTTTTTATTTTTATCTGCTCAGGGACACTCAGGAGAAGATGGAGTTGCAGAATAGAAATACACACAAAGACCCACACACACACATAAAAAGACATTATTTCATTTTCCGCCACATTCACTTGAGGTTTTGGTGGTAATCTCAGGACTATTTTCTCACTTTCTCTCAACGTTAAGCTCTGTGTCTCTCTATCCTTCTTCCTTCCTTAGCTATATTCTGCAGCCTGATCCATTTGTGGTATGAGATGAAGAGATTTTAGCAGTGGCCCATTTTCTTTTCCTTTTTTTTTTTTTTTTTTTTAAATTTGCATTCCAGCTCTTTTTCTTGTTTCGTCCTTCCCTGAAGTCTGTGTTGTACTGTAGGTTTGTACCACAGAAGAAGCACAATGGGACAATGTGGCTATACAGAAAGTATAAGGCATATACTAAGGGGCCACACATCAAACGTCAGACCCCTTAGCTCCTGTGTTTCGTGTATTGTTATTTATATAAACCCTACTGGCCCATTTTCCCCATGGTTTCCATCAAAAGTTCCCTGTGACCTCTGGTGCTGATTTAAGTAAGGCTCATATATTTCAAAGTCTCTTATTATCAGCCATAAAAGAACTTCCTGGACTGCCATATTGTCATTGGAATTATTGCTAGGTAGCCATACTAATTCTGAGTTGTATTTTACTCCATATTGAATACCAGTGGGTAAGTAGGTCAATACGTAAGATCAGTTATACATTTCATGCAAACTTTTATTTACTGCCAGATATTAGATTTGGGGTTTTAATGTTATGGAGAGTAAACCTGTTCTCACACACAGACACAAAGAAATGTAGAACATTCATGCACATCTTTACAAAGGAAGAGTCACAGACAGTTCAAAGTCCACTTTGCAGCTTGTTAGCAGCCATAAATCAGTCTTTTTTGCTCCAGTTCAGACTCTGCGGCCACAGATGACCTCACCATGTACGCCTCGTATACTCATCTTGACGAGTCTTGAAGGAGCCGGGCTCTGATAAACACTCCCAGATGCAGAGATATCACCCCACTAATGCACACACATGTACACAGTATATATACCTGTGCACAGACAAAGACATGAATACAGCAGGAAAAATTCACTCGGACATCTGGAGGCACATCCGACTTCTCCTACTTGCACGCGTGACATGATAAACACAGCGTGCTGCGTTTAACAGAGCAATGAAACCATAATCTATCTGCTACTGTAAGGAGCCACCAGTGAAAGAAATGCAGAGCATTACATCCCTGCTCTTCACACTCCTTAACTTTAGACAGTCGTGGTGAAATTATTACCATCCAATCGGTCCCAGTCATTTGTTCCACCCCTGTCTCAGCCACCTACTGCTGATTTCACAAGAGGCCCTTAATCAAAAAGTCATCAGGAGCCTCAAAGGCTTTCTCTCTGTATTTTTAGAAATATTTTTTATATAGACTGACCACTTCAACTTTCATCAAAAAACTTCATTTTTTTGATGAAAGTTTATAACCGTGCTGGCCCATTACAAGACTAAAGAGGGGCTGTAAATGATCGCATGAACTTTTAATGAAAGCAGCTCCACATATAACTCCTTCTCCTCCTTCACTCCTCTGCCTTTCATCCTCACATCTCCACTGTCCATCTGTCAAGAAAGGAAGCGATGACACTGTGGTGGGTTTTCACTGCACGATCTAACGTCAGATAGCACCCATGGGCCTGGTAAAGCAGGGAGATGAAGAGAAAAACCTAAGTTACGTAAGCAATTCAAGGCCAGAGATGACGACTGTTAATAATGGTATACAGTCTGCAGAGCCACCAGGGCTGTGAAGGGCTGACCAACCCACGGCTCAAGGGACCCTGTGAAAACTGTTAGCTTAACATTGAGTACGGTCGTTAAGGAGGAAGTCAACATTAGCCTTTTCCACATACATCACATTTAAGTGTTTTTGGAAAGTTTGATCTGAGAGCTCTCTGGTCCTTTACCTTTTAAGTAGGGATCTAAAGGTTGGTTCCTTTGAACTGAGCATTGCTTTGCAGAGGAGGTTCAACGACTGCTCGGCTGTTTTTAGTGAGGTAAACAAAGGCGGACAACTGAACTGCTGCTTCAGCACTGGGGTGAGGTTGGACTGGGACATTTAACATACTGAACCGCATGTTGGATTATCTCATCACCACAAAGATTGTGTGGCAGATTAATACCAATTGGACCTGGACCAAATCCACCCACAGACTATCATGTTGGACACCACACTCTAAATCTCAGAATAATTATAAACCACGACCACCTGGAAACATCTTGGTGTCTGAGCTGCATACACACACCCAAACACACACAGAGGGACACGGACACACACAGTGACATGGGGCAGGATATACATAGACCGACTCTTTTTCTTTTTCTGCTTTTTATCCTCGACTTCCCAATAACTGCAGCTGTTTCTTCTCTGTTGTTTACAAGCAAGACTTTTACTGTCCTCTCTTGGTCCATTTGTTTTTCCCAATCCACACAACCTCAAATCATTTACATAGCCTCTTGAGAGATAAAGAAACAAGACTCAAATATTATGAATTCCTAATAAATAACAGCTGCTTTATTACATTTTTAGAAACTGTAAAACACTGTCTTAATCATTTAATCTTTATTCCCAGCAGAGTTACAGTAGATATTTTTTGAAGCAGGGAATAATTCTCCTTATCTGTCTTTCAACAGGGTCCACTGGGCTTGGATGGAAAACCTGTGAGTATTCTCATACACGTTTTTTTTTTTTAACAGATGCTTAAAGTGATTGACAGAAGTTTAATGTGGCTTCCGTTTTGTCCCCTCAGGGTTTACCAGGTCTTAAAGGAAGCCAGGTACACCAGCACACACCTGTTGTCCTGCTCTGGTTTTCTAATAACACATATCTATTACACTGAAATCATTCGTACCCACAGAATGTCTATCTGTGAATCCAGGGGGGTATTCAGTCTGTAAGACAGGTGACGGTTTGCTATACCTCATCAATCATTTTTACTTTTCCTATGGGACCATTGCAGGCGAGTAAAACGCCCACGGAAGCCATCTTGTTTCATGTTCCACCTCTTAAGTCATCCCAGAGCTCAAGGCCACGGGGGAGTCGTGGCTCAACTGAAGCAAGTGCTGAGATCCCCTCCGCACTTCACCTCTGAGTCCCATCCGTCAACTTTCCCCTGCAGCCACACTGCACTCCTGGACACACCCAGGTGTAGCGTGGAAACGGGCAATGCAGAGCGAATGGGTTACACACCAGTGAGAATAGAGTTTATAACCTTCAACAGAAGCTCTTTAAAAACTCATTATAGTCCCCCTCACCCCCTCTTTCAGCCACTCTCTCTGGTCGCTCTTCCTGATTAGAGGACGACTAGTCATCTGCTGAAACGTAAATTCCTTCCCAGTATAATGAGAGCTGTTTGAATAGTGCTTCTACACACACCATTAGGCCACCTTTGGTTCCTGCTAAAAGAGACTTCAAGCTGGGTCCATCCTTCAAGAGGGCTCTGCCCATCACACAGGGTCTGCAGTTAAAACCGCAGCAGGTGTGACTCAGACCTTGTGACCAGAGGCATCTGAATACTCAAGCGTCGAAGAGGTAGATAATAACAGGAGAATTAAAGTGGTTAAACAACAAGATCGATTTGTTGATAGGAAAAAAAAATCAAATTTGAAGGAGTGAAGGAAATTCACTTACTCCAATAACTTTGGAAATCACCCAAAACAACTTGACAATATAAACTAAGCCATGTCTATATTGTAAACTGAATATTAATAAAATATGATAATTTGACTCCCACAAGAGTAGAAGTCAAATCAAATGTTCCTCCTCTAGCTCTGCTCTCCTTCAGCTGTGCAGCAGATAAGCTGCTGCCTGTCATCACGTGGCCAGTCGCATTAGCAAACTGCTTATCCTCTCCACTACACTCCTCCTTCAGCATCGTACTCTGAACCGAAGACAGTTGCTGGGCAGAGGAGATGTGAGATGAGGGTGATGAAATAGAGAGCTTCAAGGCAGTTAACATGGCTTGTTTGAGAAAGCTGAACTGAATGAAAGCAGGAGGAGGGCAAAAAAAGGTTTCGTGAAATATGGGCAGCTAAAGAATAGAGGAAGTCTAGTAGTTTCGCATAAATGGTTGCTGAGCTGTAAGAGGTAAAAATCTGCTCACTGTTGTCAGTTTTAGAGAGAGTCTGTGGCTCGGATCACAGACGGCTGGTGGCAGGGCTCCACATGGTCCTCTCTTTCTGTCTCCCTGTCACAGTCACAGAGGGCCTGTAGCCCGTCTGCGGTTTGTGGTGCTGCCACATTTGGCCTCCTTTTGCCACTTGTCAGCAGTGGACAGACCGAGACTTGAAGACGCAGAGATGGACGAGGGCACGGCAAAGCCTTACTGGCAGGGATTAGCTCATCTGTGGTCCTGGTGTTCATAGGACGATGTCAAACCATCCAACACAAATTGTGACTGTGTGGCAGTGTCTCACATACAGCATAAGTGAGCGCACAGGCCTGTTTTGAGGCCTTGTGTTTTTAGTTAGTGTTTCTAGCATTCCACTTATAAAACATCTTAAGAGATCCCCTCTGAGAGACAGAGTGGTGGAGGAACAAAGGAACATTTTTGCCCTTTCAGTTTTATCTTTGGAAAAATAGCTTTTATCTCTCAAAGCAAAAATCATAAAAGGGATTCTCACTGCAAGCTCAAGTCATACGGTCTTCTTATTGTGAAAAATGCTCAGACGAAAGTAACTTGTGATTGAGCAGTCTCAATGGGACGGCTGCATTAAGTGGTATTACTTACCTTTCTTTACTGTTTGATTGAATGCTCCCTGCTCGAGGTCGGCAGAAGATGTATTGTACGGTGATGTATGTCTCATATGATAACTGATTTATCATGACCAACTGTCTCTGATTATCTCCTCCCCCCCCTACAGGGACCAGCTGGACCCAAGGGAGAAAAGGTACGCATACATCAATATGGATTTCACCAGCCACCACCACCATGTCAATGCTCTGTGTTTGTGTCCTTACAGCGAGAGAGATTCAAAAAGACATAAATACAAGTACACACACACACATAGAGAACATCACAGGTGTTCTCCCCATCGCCCCCCATGTCCACGTTTTTACTACACGCCCATCAAACGAGCCATAGATTATATGTAGTTATGTAGGAGCTCATATGTCTCCGCACATTCTCACGTCAAGGCACTGAACAGGTTTACAGGCCTTCAGCAGACCTCGATGATAGCCAGATGTTTTCCCGCTCTGTGAACCTCCACCCAGCCTAAGATGTTAGAGGCCAACCGAGCTGCAAGTGCTGGCAGAGGAGACGTGTGCATGTGGTCATTTGTGTACACTCTGATGAGTAACTGCATGTGTGTGTCTGTGTGCGTGTGCTTGCACTCAAGCGAAAATTGTCCAGATAAGCAGAGGAACAAGAACAACACAACTGCAGTAAACAGCATCTGTCAGCGCTGGACTCAGTCTGATGTGCGGGAATTACAAATGGCTGATGATGCTGAGGTTTGGAAAATTGGCTCCCTTCGTGTAATCATGCTGCTAGTGCTATGATGAGAACTTGAACTCCAAATCCTCATCAGAGAACCATCAATCCCCAGCACGCGCACTCCCACTTTCACTTAACCAATCTCATGCTGTCAGATGATTCCAGTTGTGGCCTTTCAAATGATTTACACAGTAAATGTCGACATCCTGAGCTGGTTTGAGAACAGATGACCTTTGAGTCACTTCCCTCCCATACACAACTATCAGTTTCTGAACCCCTATGCTCTACAGTAGCAGTATTGTATTACATTACAGCTTCTGTGTGCATATACAGTGCTAATAACTGCTGACAATTGTTATTTTCCTGTTTTTCTCCCAGGGTGACCAAGGAGACATTGGGCCACGGGTAAGTCTTGTTTTCTAACTTTGCCTGACAATTTCAAATGCGACGTTTTGAGTGCTGTGTGTGAATTTCAGATGCTTGCTGAAAAGACATTTTCATTTTCATTGTGTTTTGTTCCCTACCAGAGCTTTATGATTTAAAAACGGACATCAATTTAAACTTCTTCCAGTTTTTGTCAAATTTTTACTCTACAAGACACACTGCCTTTTTCCAGTAGGGCAATTGTCTTTTTTTATATCTTTGTATCTTTGCAGTTTCCTTTCACACTTTATACTGACAGCGTTGAAAGTTAGGTGGTTTTTGTAAGTTTTGCTATTGATACATAGCCAATGTTAGCATCAACAGCTGTTTTTGCACTAGTCTTGCTAAGAACTTCAGTCATCGGTGCATTTTCAATACAAGAGGTTATAATATGTCCTCTGAGAAGCGCTTCAGGGCAGACCGAACAGCAGCTCAGCATCACAGATGAGGACGTAGTATGTTCAGACTGGTGCTAAGTGGTTAGCATGTTGACTTTAGTATAGGAAGAAATGATAGAAACCAAGACAAAACAAAAGTCAAGACTGGTATTTCTTTCCACTGCGGGAGACAGCTCTTGGCGAGTAAAGGAACGAAGTTTGATGCTGAACTCATCATGTTTCCTCCAGACTGCACCTGAGTTGAAAAGTGTCGTAGGACAGCCAGAGGCAACCCACGCCAACACAGGGAGCATATGCCAATTTCACAGAGAAAGGAAACAAGCTCAGATTCAAACCCATCCCAGACAAAGTAACAGACCATCACAAATTGCAAATCAAAGTCCAGGAAGACAGACATTTTCATTCTGTGGAGTTTTTGTACCATCTGAAAACTACTTATCCTTTCCTTGCTATCACACTGGGGGAACAATGTGGACATGCGGAGAGAAAAACATGTGCAAAAACATTGATCACAAGTTTTGGTCTGCGGACTTGGGGCAAGGCTTTTCATAATTCACGAGAAAAGTGTGTTTACCCTGTGTGGCTTCCCCAGCAACTGCACTGACAACACAGTCCTGCTCCTATGATGAGGTCTCGAGTTGCCCACATCTCAAAAGCCAGAGATGAGAAATGATGATATTAAAGAACGATGGAAATACTTAAAGCTCACCAGTAAAACCCAATGGCTGGGGCCGTGCCAAAACTGCCATCTTGTCTCGACCAAACTGTGTTTTTTTTAACATTACAGGGTAACCTCACTCTGCATCTGGTCCATGTTGTCAGTGTTGTCTTTTCATGTGATATCACTCCAGCCACCATGAGATCTATGTAATTATCTCCCGCTCCATTCACTGTGGTTCAAAAATAAGCCCCCTGTTCTTTACATGGTGAACGGATTGGATTCTTTGAAGAACTCCTCTACCCCCATGAATCTTAAATGTTTGTCTAATTTTATTATGTTTAGACTATAACATCAGGTCGGGGTCACGTTTCTTCTCATACAAGTAAAAGCTGGGAGAAACTATGAAAGTGATCTATGCATTGTTTGGGGATTTTAACCCAACAAGCTAAAACCCTGTAATTGTCATGTACTCTCCTTAACTCAAGTTTACTCAAGAAAGCAAACTGAAACATTAAAGTTGAAGTAAAAGGATAAGCAAGATTAAAGTTAAAATAATGATTAATCAATCATGTCAAACATTGGGGTTGAAACTCCAACAACACTTAAGTAAACAGAAGAGCTATATCAGACAGATACTTTTTAGCTTGCGGCCTGCATGACCCAAACTGACCCAGAAATCATTAATCTCAACTGATGAAATTATTGATTTACAGTCACTATTAGACAGCAAGTGTAAGCCAGTAATTTCCATTCTGGCAGCAGCCTTTCACATGAAGCTCAAATCTCTGATTGGGAAGCACTATCAAAATAACCGTATAATATTTAGAAAAACTGCGAAACCCTCCATGTGCTGCTTGTGTTTATTATTGCTAGCATTCTTTCACAAGTACCCCATCAAAACACAAGATTTTGAATAATAATTAGAGATAGATGTGTTATCTCAAAAGTCCACTGAGAGTTGGAGTCTGGAAATATTGGCATAACAGAGTGTGTGAGAGTATAGGAATGAAACTGAGTGGCTATTGTTTTACAGCAGAGCACAAATGGAGTGTAAATTTGACAGGGCTGCCCAGCAGAACAGTATTTACGGTGCGGTTCAGAAACATTACAGGAATTCCTGATTGCTATCAAGGCGTGAGTCAGTTGATTTCCATGCCTATCCTTCTAGATTTTGAGGTAATAGTTTGTGCAAGAATTAAATCTTCTTGGCATTGTGCATTACATAGTTCTTCCACATGGTAAATATTGCACTTGGACCTAGCTTTAGCAGCTTTGATGTCTTTGGGTAGGTCTGAAGCCCAAAAACCTCAGAGTATCGCTTAGAGACACAGACTTGGTTCAAAATAAACCTTGCAGCTCCTAAAACTACTGTAGTTGTGAATTACACTTGGCACAAGGGTCTATGTCTTAGATATGGCTAGTCAGATTAGCAAATGAAAAGGTTTTGGTTACTGAATGTGTTTGCCACAGCTATGAATCAAAACGCTTACGGGTCCAATGAGGCTGAGCGGATAGATGGTGGTGGTTAGAGGTATCTGTTCAGTACAGAAGTTCAATCATCACCTCGCCTTGGCTTCAACATCATACAGTGTTTCACCTCTGAACTCTCCAAGAAGATAACAGAATACACGTGAAAACAGGAACTGGCCATGAATCTCTGTCGAACTGTGACTTCCTGCCAATCCATCATTTTCAGTGAGTTTTGTCGAGCTAAATCTGGTCCCGGAGCAGATTACAAACACAGGATAGCAGGGTATTAAAACATACTCCACCAAAACCATGTGACAAAAGGTCATGTGTAGTGATGCATCTTTCTCTGAAGCAATTTTTATTGAAAGGCGTGGAGGGGGTACCCATTTTTCCCAGCCTCCATACCATTAAATCTATACAGAGGAGTTCATCACTGCTTGTTAGGTTTGCCTGGCAGCTGTGTTGAAAGACAAGTCATGATGGGAGTTTCATCCCCAGCCAAAGCCTCCCATCGTTTCCCCCGGAGCTATACAAAAAGGCCATGGTTAGAAGACATGGCTCTGAGGTTGAATGGCTGTTTGTCTTACTATCAACTCAAGTTCTGATGAGAAGGAGGTAAATGGGAAACCCACTGTGAAACAGCCTCTTCTCTTTTAGGATGTTTGAAGAGCATATGTGTATGTGGTTTCCATGGAGGGAACAGTGCAAATGAGTGAATGTGACAATGAGGAGGGAAGAGTGTATAGGCAAAGAGAGGAGGAGGACGCATTTAAAGTGTCGGAAAACCTCAGCTATCTGCCACTCACCGCAGTCTGTTAACGGAAACCTCATGAGCAGGCTACAATAGTTCCTTCTTTCTCTCCCTACTTTCCTCCTTTTGCCCCCCCCCCCCAATCCTATTTCAGATCTTCTCTCCATCCTTTCCATCCATGTTGTTTTGGAGAGAACTCAACCAGAGAAGCGGCACAGTGCTCTGAGCTCTCTGGCGGCAGACAAACTCTGCTCCTTTCAGCTTGACAGACAATCATCACATATAGTGTCTGTCAACTGGAAAGAGCCAAGCCACCTCTGTTTGGTCCAGTCGCAAAGGGTGGGATGAGAAGACATTAAATACAACCCACACACAGTTAAATAGAAGTTTGAGTGAGAGACAGGATATATTTTTGAAAGGACAAAGGGCAGTTACTGGATCTCAATTTTAAGGTTTTTAAAGCCCGTGTCTCATTGTTTGCGGATTATGTGTTTTTGTTCTATCCACAGAATAGCTATGCTAACCTTTTCACCTTTATCTTTATCGCTCCTCTCTCCAGGGTCCCCCTATGTACAACACATATGCAGGTCTGCACAGTAATCAGATTCTCACTGTCAAGGTTTGTTCCTCCTAGTGAACCGTTCCTTAGTCTTCCCAGCAGCCACCGCTCTCTATCAAGGCTGCTGATCCGTTGCTCTTCCTCCATTAAGTTGCTTTCCTCTTTGGCTTACAGTTTCAGTCACTGCTGTACTCTCATCTATCTCATCTTTTCCCACAGAAGTTGTTTCCCTCGCTTCTGGACTCTCCCAGTTAAAAGGGGATATCTGATTTCCTTATCTTACCTTATTTCCTTATCTTACCTCTCGTTTTCTTCTCTTCTCATCTTCTTTCTTTCTCCTTGTGCACTTTCTTTCTACTCTGTCTTTCTTTTTGTCTTTGCTACCCTTCTCCCACCTTAGATGGTATTTCCACGATATGACCATGGCTTTCTCTCTGGAGAACAGTCCAGCAGCTTTCAGAGACGCTTTCTGAAGGTAGACCCCAACTAAGGCATGTGTGCGTTTTAAACACTTGAGTCTTAACATCTCTTACTAATGTCCTGATCAGCCATGCATGTCATCCATTTGTGATTTTTTTATTTACATTTAATCATTTTTTGTAATCATCCTTTGTGCTGGCTTGTGCTGGAAAAGAAAGTTTTGATGTGCTATATGACAACTGTAATCTCATGATTACAGACAAAACACTGGTCAGTGATGAGCAAGACTTTTAGGAATTAAATGATTTCTATTTGGTGTAAACATGAGCGTGGAATCATCAGAATAACATGTAAATCCAGTGATGAAAGGTTCTTTAATATGCGGTGACAGTTCAGTTGTTCTTCAATGAAGCCTGAAGAGAAATGAGGTTGTTTTCAATTAGCAGCTTCTCAGATGTAAGGGCGTATTTGACAGCATGGCCGTGTTTGTGACTAAATCTGACTCACTGCTGCTGCTACTGGCCAGATGTATTTTTCATGACATTCCCTGTGCTGTCACATTGCAAGTTTCTCTCTACTAGAGTAAAGTGGGAAATTAAGTTGATGGAACAGTTGAAGTTTTAAGAAGTGAGGTCTTCATTCTGTGGACTGTGTTAAAGATATTTAAAGCTGCAGTAATAAAGGTTTTTACTTTTATTGTAGATAAATGGCTGTGCAGGCATTCATAGAGATGTACCCACAGGGAATTATCACTGACTGTGGTTTCCTCTAGTTCTACTAAGCTTTTTTTTTTTTTTTTTTTTTTTTGCCACTTTCAGCTCATTGTTTTGGCTTTCCGGCATTCAGAATTTACTGTTTTTGTTCCCTCTCACCACTCTCATTAAGTCATTTTTGGCCACGACTGTTTTCAGTGAAAAACAGCAAAGAAAAGGAAACACTATACAGAACAAATGTCAGAGCTTAGCAACTAGCTGCTAAACAATTAACTGCTAGACAGCAGATATTTCTCTCTGAAGTCAGTGAAGACCAAAAACTGAGTCAAAAGGAGTGAATGTTGAACTGAAATTTGACACGACCACGACTCCAGCTGAAAGCTGCTGTTCCTCCCAATCAGCTGGATGTGTAAACAGGCAGCTGTCAGCTAACACATAGGCCATATCATCTTAAAAAGTGATAGCCTAATATTTCAGTGTTTTGTTTGCACCTAGTTTCTACTGCCCCCCAGTGGTGCAATAGTGCACTACTGCAGGTTTAAGTAATACGTTTGAAATATTTGTTATATCTCAAAGTGAAGATATTGTTTGTCATAGATATTTAAGGCAGTACTGACAAATCTCATTATTTTAACTGCAACCTATAAGATTTTTTGATCCATCATAAAAAGGTAATAACTGTTAGTAAATAAATATAGCATTTCCTCTTCTCATTTTTCAGTTTTTTGCTTTTTTTCAAAAGGGTGACCAAGGCCAGGCCGGACCAGCTGGCCCTCCCGGTCCCCCAGGTCCACCTGGTCCCAGAGGGCCCCCCGGGAACACAGGCAAGGATGGGCCCCGTGGCCCTGCTGGAGAGCCGGTAAGAGTTTCTCCTCATACATCAAAATGCCAAATTTACACCCAGTATACAAAACAAGCACTTATACACACCCACACACTCAATTCAGTTGCTGTTATCCCCCTTCTCCTTTGTCACTCACCCCGTTTCCCTCACCCTCTAACTAAAGTTGCACCACAAAGAATGCAGGCACTTAAAACACCTCTGTCATTGGGGGCTGTGTTACACCAATTGTGTTGACCTGGTGAGGTTCAACCACAGGGTGTGACAAATCACAAATTTTGTTTCTGTGTGTGTGTGTGCTGTGGATGAATGTGCATTTATTCATGTGTATTAAGGATGGAAAGGGTCTACAGTAAATTGCAGTGAACCCATATTCTCATTCTTCCGGCTTTGCCAGTGAGCTGCGGCTTGCCTAAAAACTCCAAATATAGCAACTCTACCCCTGGCCTCATCTGTTTTGTGTAAGACAGTGGCCACAAAGTTCTCCAGCATGCCCCCATTCTCCCAGCCTCCCCGCCACGACTGTGTCAATGTGCGCCCCTGAAACAGATATGGCACTGTGGTGAGTTCATGGGCAGTTTGCCGACCTCACCAAACAATAGTTGTGCTCCTTGCCTGAGGCAGTTTATGTTTCTCAAAATTTACTTTGCTTCCCAGAGGTTAGTTCATATGCAATGGCAGCATAAAGCTGTGGTTATAAGATGGAAGAGAAGGAAGGAGACTATGAAGGTAATTTTTGTTTATCCAAGTGAGGGAATGAATGCTCAGTTACCCTCAACTGGCACAGGACAGCATGGAGATCCAAGTGAAAAATGTTGGTTTCAGCGTGGGTGAGTTGAGACCTTATGCAGAACCGACAAGAGAGAAAGCCAGCACAGCTCAAAAAATGACTAAAAGCAGGCGGGTTGAAAAGAGGGGGCCCGTCCTGTAACCCAGTCGATTTCAAATGTACTCTCCATGTTGATTAAAGGCATTGCAAAACCCAAAACAGCAAAACAAGGCAGAGTGGTGCTAAGAGCTGCTCCATGTTGTGGGCAGATGTCTGAATGTAGAAGAGGCTGAGCAGGAGAAAGTGAGCAAGCCTGCCAGCATGGGTGTCCACGCGCCCTTGGCGTTTATATCTGTGAAGTGGAAAGAGGAAAAAGAATGACAGCTTGTTTCTGTGTGATGTGTGGTCACATGAAACTGCTGTGGTGGATGTTTGGGTCAATGCTAAATATTTGCTTTATTTCAACACATGTAAGTTCAGGAGAATATATCAAGTGATTTGAGCATCATTTATAATTGGAAATGTATTTGACATCCTTACACAGATGGGTGACAAATTAAAGAACAGAACTGTTTGCTGGACTACTAGAAATCTTCAAGTCTATGGAAATCTACTGGAGGGATGAACATTACTCTTCCTTAAGATGTTTGGTGCTGGCGTCCAACTAATCACTCATAGTTTTTCCACTGAGTTGAGATGTGGCGAATATAAAAGGCTGTCGCATATGATTCCCATAATTTTCTCACTCATCAAATCGGTCAGTGAACCCTGTTTCCCTGTATAAAAGCATCTGCATCAAGTTTCCTCACTCGTTTATTTCAGGTTTTTCCTTTAATTTGTTATGTTTTTATATGCACTCAAGCTCTGAATGGACACTGGACAGATCCTAGTCCCTGGACTGGTCATTGTTTGATCAACACTGACATCTAGTGGTCATATCAGTTTAAGTCTCGAGTCAAAATTAACCAGCAGTTGAGAAATTAACCAGGTTTCTCCTCTGTCCTCCTCAGGGTTTTCCAGGTCGTGATGGTGTAGAAGTGAGTTCAATTATTTACTTATTTTGTATTCTACATCTCAAGTAACATTTTTGTCATGAACTATTATTATACTGTACATCTGTGGTGGTGATTTGTTTTCCTCTAGATAATTATGATAACCAAATATATTTCTGTGCTAGGGACCACAGGGATTGGCCGGGAAGCCGGTAAGTTCATCTGTGGATAATCAATATTGTTTCAAATTGTTTTTCAAACTTGTCAAAGTAAACATATGACCAAATATTTGAACTTTTGACATTTGTGAATTGACAGGGAGAGGATGGTGAGCCTGGCTATCCAGGGCCACAGGGTCCTCCAGGGGCAAAGGTACAGAGACGCTCTGCTAATAAGCTACAGGTTCATGTTTCAGACACATAGTTTGAATGCACATGCATTAACCTTTAATGTTTTTTGTGTATTGAAATAGGGTGAGCCAGGTGCAGGAGAAAAGGGAGAGAGTGGCATGGATGGCCTCCCAGGATTAAAGGCAAGAGACAAATATTAAAAATAACATAAACAACTTATATTATTCTAAATTATATCACTTTTACATTGTATCATTAATGTTAAATGACTGAAAAAGTTTAACCATACATTTACATCACGCAGGGTGAAAAAGGGGAAATAGGAGAACAAGGATCTATGGTATGTGTATTATCCAAAGGGTTATCCATTTAACCATTTAGTTATCACACTGCCTACGACACAATGTGTTATGACTATCTTATCTTGTGTATACACCTTATTCATTTTTCCCTCTGCCTCAGGGTTATCCTGGTGAAAAAGGAACTCCAGGTTCCTCAGACATCATTGACTTCAATGGGCAGCTTCTAGATGCTTTCCAGGTGAGTAATATTAAAGTGTCAATGATTCCAGTGTGTATTTATCTCAAGTAGCGAGTCATGCAAAACTGATGTCCAAAAATGGCTGTGTAGTAGAACCACGTTTGTATCTTTTCTTTTTTTCTTTTTCAAAACCACGAAACTGAACATGTCGCCATTTCTCCTTGACAGGCCATCAACACCATCAGTGTTTCGGTAATTTGTTGTGTCTGCATGGTTTTGGTGGTGTGATGAGTAACTAACACGTACAATAATGAAAAGACTGACACCAAGTTGCATATGCACAAAGTACATCACACAGTACATGCTTTCTATCCAGACCTACAGAGTTGAGATGTATTAGATGTCACTGTAGAGGCCACATCTAAAAAACATTGCTCAATGTGCTAGTCAGCAGTCTACCAAGCTATCTTATGTATCCATTTGGGATAAAGCAGACAGCCCCGGTAAATATAGTCCAGCTGTCCTGTTCTATCAGATAACGTTAGGCTAAAGAAGCACGATTAATCATGCAGAGAAATGAACAGCCTTTCTTATATTGTGGTGAGTGTGTGTTTCATGCTATGTAACCAGTTTGCCTCACAAGATATGTGGCTGTAACTTTCTGAAAGTCCGCATGGTGGGTTTTTACGGTGTATTTGTGCTTCTCCACATTTCTCAGTTGTTGTGCAAGGGAATGCACTAGACTGAGGAGGAACCCCTCATAGTCGCTACAGTCTCAGTTTCACATCCCTCTCATCACACACAGGACCCTTTGATTCTACCATATACCGTCCTACATACAGTAATAATAGATGGCTATCATTGCAGTGGAGTGTGCATTTGATTAAAAATCACTATGAACTTGGTCCCACTGGACCTGATTGAAACAGGCTCCTGCATGCAACACTGTAGACAGCAGCGTGAAGGAGTCGGTGAACACGCAAACCTGAGATGTTATCAGAAGCCTCTTGCCTGTGTGGATCATTTGGTGCCAAATCACATACAAAGTATCCGCTGAAGTTATATTCATAGAGCAGGGAATGCTCATTGGCCACCCAGCTTTTGTTATGATTCACTCACCTATTTATGTGAGGAGCTGTAATGGTCCCATCTGTGGTGAAATCCTAAGTAATGATGAAGAAGGTTTAGGACTATGCTAAAATTGGTTCTTTGTTTCTATCATTAATTTTGTGGCTCTCGTGTAATTATCCACATGAGTAGACTGTTTTCCGACAGATTAAACTGTTTGTAAACATCTGTTGATTTCCATGGCTTCATTGGAGAACAAACAAAGAAGTCGGTAAAACGGAGAGAATCAGCATGTACACCTCCGGGAGATAACATGGTTTCTATTTTTATTACTTCAAGATGGCCAGGGACTTCACAGGGAGTAGAAACAAGTGTAATATTGTGGATGTAATAATTAACAAAGGTTATTTAAGCGACTTGTAACCCATTAGACAACAGATGAATATGGCATATGAACCTATCCTTCATCCATTGTTAGTGTTACATAAAGTCCCATAAATGTTTTGTTTCTCCTCCTGTCCAACTCATCCCGTATTAAAACAATCAACAGAATGGAAAATGATGCCAAGCTATTGTGTAGCACAAACCACAGTCAGCACTGTTTTAAGATCACTGTTTGATAAAATTGCTTCAAGTTGGTTGTGATCAGCCAACAGAGTTTGTTTACTGTCTGGCCAGCATTGTGAAATCCATCAGCCAGTCAGTATTGTTTTGTGTTGGCCCCAGTTCAGGCCTTATGGTAAAATTCTGTGAGTTCCTGGATTTGTACCATGTCCCATGTGATTAACAATGGAAGTAAACAGTCGCATATTGTGTATACAGTATGTCTCTATGAAGGTCCTGAAAATGACAGCTCTAATTAAAGTGTATCTTTTATAAATGAATCGCAAGAAGATGTGTATGTGAAAACTGTCACTCAAAGTGATGAACCCAGAGACAATTATCAGTAACTGCACTTTATATCTGCTCTACGTCTTTGATTTGTTTTCCAATCTGGACGTTTTAGTTCACTCTCACAGCTCTCATTTTTCAGATTTCAGAGTTTTCAGATAAAAGAGGCAACTGTTCAGAGGCACAAAATGCTTCAAGTAATCACTGTAGCTTACCTACCCAACACCAGATGGCATTCAGAGTCAAAGACCTACTGGTATAGACAGGGTTCAAGGTATCAACTTAAAGAGCCATGCCTTGCTAGTGTTGTGAACAGCTCATATCTACTGCCCACTAGTGAACTAGCAGTACTGTACTGTACTACTGTAGCAGTCTGGCCCAAGACAAATTTCCCTCACGGGACAATAAAGTTTATTTGCTTTGAACAATAAGTTACTGCACACTTTACAAAGTTAATCTGAATATATGTAAATTCTTTCTTCCTTCTGTCTGTCTTTCCCCAGGGCCCTCCTGGACCACCTGGACCCCCAGGCCCCCCAGGGGAAAAAGTAATGCACTCTGAACTCACTTGTCAT
>OMNW01005652.1:1491-12127 GCA_900303245.1 Selene dorsalis | reverse complement strand
TAACAATTCACAGAGGATTCAGAAAGTATTCAGACCCCCTCACTATGTAAATATTATTATGTCAATGTAGATTTCAATGTCATTTTTGTCCATAACTTCACATACAATAATCCACATTAACACAACTTCAGAAATGTAGCTACATGAGTCAGGTCATTTTTAAACCACACCATCAGACCTGGACCTCCACGGTTGGACTGGAGACACCGTGGAGACATTTATAGGACGCAGGGAGCGTGAGGTCAAAGTTTCTCTGGTCCAAAGAGACAAACATTAAACTGTGAGGCGAGCTGGTGGTTACAGCTTCAGTCTGTGGTGGCTCGAGTTAGAGACGAGTGAAGGATGTGTCTCACAATCTGAGACTGAGAGGTCTGTCCGCCTCTTCATGTGACCTAATACTAGTTTATATTATGGGCCACGAATGCAACTTCACCCATGAATGAGTGAGTGAGTGGGTCTGAATACTTCATGAATCCACTGGAGGCTTCTCCACTGTCATGTATTTTCTACTTTATATTATTCATGTTGGACATTTTTCACAGTTTTCTTTCATTTCATACAGTAACACTTCCTTCGGGTCACTCACCGTACATCTTCCCCTCGTCCGACAGAATAATCTTCCTCCTCCCACAGGGCGGGTAGATGGCCAGCGCCTCCTGGAAGCTCTGCTCGATGTCTGGGCTCCACACTCCCTCGGGGTCCCCGTCCATGGTCTTGTCCCCTCCCGAGTCACTCAGTCTGTCCATGTCCTCCCCGGGACTCTCACTGCCGCTCCAGCTACTGCGCTCCATCCTGGCAGCTTACGCTCACTACAGCTTCAGCACGGATGCTAACGGTTCAGCTAAAAGCTACAGGTGAACTGAAGTTAATGTAAAACGCTGATGGTGTAGAACGACACAGGAAGTGGCTGACGTTCGGTCCGGTCCGATCCCCCCGGCTCCAGACTGCAGGAACCTGAAATGAGAAACAAAAACAGAAGACATGTGAGTCCTGCTCAGATTTTCTGTCCAAAAAAATCAAAAATATTTTGTGTTGCAGCTTTAACGTCCTGATCAACGTGTCCTGAGCCTGAAAACCAGCTGCTGCAGGAGGGAAATTATTGCCTCTTTTCAAGTGGGAAATTGCCTATTTTGTTAAACTGTTGTGTGTTGTGGAAGTCCAGCGTCGAATCCACATGACACAGACAGAGAGTGAGACAGACAGAGAGAGAGACAGACAGAGAGACAGACAGAGAGAGAGACAGACAGACAGAGACAGAGAGACAGGCAGTGAGACAGACAGACAGACAGTGGGAGAGAAGCAGATTTAAAAAGGAAGTATAAAAAAAAGCAAACTGTGGAGGTCTGCCAGCTGCCTACAATTCTTCTGAAATCCCCCACAGTAAACAACAGGGTTGGCGCAGTATACACCACACACACACATACACACACGCACACACACACATACACACACACATACACACACACACACTGACATATGCACACACACACAATTACAGTGCCAACTCCTTGGGCGAACACATGTCATTTTGTCTGGTCTTCTACTGTTCACACTTCCCCGTGCACTGTCCCTCACCACAGCCTGC
Source organism: Selene dorsalis (assembly GCA_900303245.1). NCBI lineage: Eukaryota > Metazoa > Chordata > Actinopteri > Carangiformes > Carangidae > Selene > Selene dorsalis. The sequence continues at coordinate 10,542 of OMNW01005652.1, read as the reverse complement.
ACAGGCCTGCAATGTGAAGTGTGTGTCTGTCAGTGTGTGTGTGTGTGTGTGTGTGTCTGCCTGGCTAATTTTAACACAATTACACTTGACAGTGTGCACACGCACACATGCAAATGAAGCGTGCAGAGCAGCAGGCAACATTTTGGACACGTTTTGACCTCGTCCACACACTTGAGCTCGACTCACAGAGTTTTAACACCTGGAGGAAAAAAAACACAGCAACAAAAACATCTGTGTGATGATGATGATGAACGGGATCCACTGGTTTCTACTGGAGTTCGTCCTCTGCCTCTCTCTCTCTCTCTCTCTCTCTCTCTCTGTGCCTGTTCTTTCTATTCACCCTCATTTCCGTTTCCTCTCCAGCTTACACCACCCTTGCTTTTTTCTTCCCCTCCCTCAGCAGTTTTCCATTCAAACAAGGATTCATTCATCCAACAGGCGGTATACGATTTGTTTCCTCCGCACCAAGAGTGACTGTGTTTGTGAAAATGCAACTGTGGGAAGTTTCCCCTTACAAATAATCTCTGAGATCATCTCCGATTCAAAGTGAAATTTCAATAGCGGAAATAAAAGGATGAAAACATCCGTAGAGACTTTTTTTCTTTTAACATCGCTCCTGCGGTGAGACTTAAATCTGAGTGTCTCTTCATCTGTATGTTCTGTGGACGACCTTTTAAAGTCTCCTGATCTTATCACACAGAGATTTGAAGCTGCACTAACAGTGTTTTATGTTAAAAATGGATCAAATGCGTGAGTGTCATATGAATAAGGGTCACCCTGAGGGACAAATTTAAAGAAAACCCCATCACCCTGAGGTTTACTTCTCTGTCAGGCTCCAAACGACAAACTTTCAACTGAGCAGCATTCGGCAGATGAAGAGCTGAAAACCAAATCCAAAACTTATAAGATGAACAAATGTTGAGTTTGGGTTTCAGTTGCATGGAAACACGACTCCTGAATGTGTAAATAAATAAGAACTGTCTTTCTGCCCTCGAGCAGCACGAGGGTCCTGATCTGGTCTCCTCGTCCTCCTGAGTCGGTTTCAGTCTGTGAATCACTAAAAATAATCAATTACAGCACAAAAACCAGCTCTGAACATTCAAATCATCCTTTATAGATCCCCTCAGAGAAAAAAAATACAAACTGAGGGCTCAAGTCGGCAGTTCGAAGATTTTTAGGTGAATTTCTTATTCACATGATACGAATATTTCAGTAATTTACCGCAGAGCCGGTAATAAAACGTTCGACCTCTTAAGCCGAAGTGATGACAATGAACCACCTCCGCTTTAACTTCAATGGGCTTTAAATTCCCCACAGCTACAAATCTTTTCTCTATAGTGTCTGCAACACCCCAAAGTGCTTTTTTTTTTTTTTTATCACAGAGCGACGGCCTTCAAACACCAAACTCAGCCTGAGTGGCTGCTATTATTACCCTTCACTGCTCTGCATGCAGGTGCGATGAATCTCCACCGCGGCTCAGAAGGCCACAGCGCTCAGAAGACGTTTAATTAAAAAAAAAAAGAAAAAGGAAGTAAAAATTCATCTTTGAATACACACTGGAGTGAATTCCCATAATCCTCCATGGTATATGATACAAACAGGGACCGGCTCCGAGCTATGACAAGAATTTGCATGAACTACATGAGCGACACGGTAGATGACTTTTTTTTTCCTGTAAATATAAACAAACATCACAATAAATCCTGTTGTGTCGCCATGACGACAGGCTGCGCTGCGAACATTAAAATAAATAACAGATAACTTTCTGTCGCCTGGTTCAGGAGACAACGAAGCCAAGTTTTAAAGAGGAAGGAGTGTAGATGTTCGGTGGAAAGTCAAAACTACGGTGGCCCAAGAGGTCGACTCACTGGATCTTTACTAACAACAACACAAAGATGCTGCAAAAGCTAGAAAAAAAACATCTTTATCAACATGACGATGTGATGCAAAAGGATTAAAACCCACATCACTGATACACTTTTGTTTTCACACTGTGGGACTCAATGCATGAGCCCTCTGGGCCACCGTCCAAAACACCATAAGAGGAAATGCAGAGTTGGATGGTTACACAACAGGAGCTTTAAGATCTACTGGCACCACCTGACGTAGTCCTCATACTGAACCAACTGTGTGAGACTAACTGGTACTAAGAGCTGATTATTAATCAGACTGAAATGTCACTGCCACGATTTCACCTTGAGACTGTAATGAATGTGCAACTCGTTAGAAGAGAGGAGCACTGTCGGAGAGCAGTGTAACACACTGAGCTCCACTGGTGCACTACTCATAGCGCGTAGGGATACGGTAGTTCAGCGGTTGATAGAGATGTAGTGCCAAAGGAAAGTGCTGTTAGGATTTGAACAGATATTGTATTGTTTCGGTGGCCGATTCACACACAGCTCTGCTAATCTGCTGCTCTGGGAATGTCCCGTCCATTCATGACGACCTCATACAACCCTGGAGTAAATAACCCAAACTGTCCCTGTACCAGAACAACTACATTGTCTTCAGGACTTATCCAGATCCCTTTGCCTTTTTTTGCACACTTGATTGATTTGTAGATTTGATTATGGATTGATAAACCTGCCATCAATCTCCAGGTCTCTCCACAGATGTTCCCAGAGGTTTCAGTCGGGTCATCAGGGTCAACAGTTATGAGATTTGAAGCTTTGTCTGGACTGTGTCTCATGTATGGAGTCAGTCAGTTTTCTTAAAGGACCTCTCCTTGAATTCATTCGTCCTCCACCTTCACGACTATACAGCGGCCACCGTCCTCCTTCACCGTGGGGATGGATGATGTTGTCCAGATGCACTGTTTGGACTTCTTCTTGCTCGAGGAATTCAATTTTTGTCTCATCAGATTTTTTCTTCCCCCTCATGCTCTCAGAGTCCTCTAAATATCATTTGGCAAACAGCAGCCTGTCATATGCCTTTTAGTCAAAGTGGCTTCTGTTCAAGCCGCTCCATCATAAAGGCCTGATTGATGGTGGAGAGCTGCATGAGATGTTCCTCCCTCAGGCAGGTTCTCTCACCGCTGAAGAGTCCTGCTGCCTCCAGACTTCTTCTGTTTCATACATATTTGTCGAGGTTGTTGTGAGCTCCTCGGACGTCCTGGTTTCGTTTTTATCCTTGTGGGTCTTTGCTATCAATTCAATTTGTCACAGGTGGACTCCAATGAAGCGTGGCTCCTGCTACATGAACGGGTTCTCCTACTTCCTAGTTCCAAAGTCCAAACACATGCACATTGCGTTAACTGGAGACTCTACATTGTGAGTGTGCGTGCGTTGTTCATCTTTATATGCGACCACAGACTGGTGGTGACCTATGTCTGCTGGGATTGGATCCAGCCCCCGAGACCGTGCATGGTCTCAAAGCAGTATAAACAACAGCATGGGCTTCAAACCAAGTTTTACACTCATCTCAAGCATAATTAAAGTAAAGGGGATGCATCAGACCAAGGTGATTTTGTTGGGACCAAAGCAAAGTTTATGATTATTGAGTAAATATTAATGAAATGTAAACGGGTCTGACTATTTCCTAACGCCTCAGTACAGTGAGGAGATGTGAGCGAGGGGCCCAGCAGCAGATGGACACTACAGAGATACATTAGTCGCACAACAATCAACTGACTAACTACTGGGTGACACTCACACACACACACACTCACACACACACACACACTCTCTCTCAGTGTGTCTCTCTGTCACCAGGCAGGCCCGGGCAGCTCCAGCCAGGACAGCAGGCTTCATGGTGTCAGTGCCAGCCCTCAGGAGAAAACACACAGGGCAGACGGCCACAGTCCTGCAGCTGTCTTGGACTCTGACGCTCTCCCTCTGTGCCGCTGCTCGTCCTCTCGCAGCGCCCGCCGCACATGCCAACTACATGTATGTTGTTTGTGTTACATGCACCGCGCAGGGCTCCATGAAATGTAATGTAACGTAACGAGGAGGGAGGCGACCTGGACATGTGTGTGTGTGTGTGTGAGACAGCGGGGGGTCCTGCTGGTGGACAAGTTGACTGTTATCACAGCCCAGTCAGTTCCCTTCACTCTCTCTTCTGTTGGACCATTCAACGGCATCTGTTTTATCCATTTCCAACACACACACACACACATAAACACACACACACGCAGGTTTTATACAAGAGGATTTTCTGATAATCCACAAAGTAAACATTGTTCCACTTTATGGTTCTTTACAACACAAACAGATTTATTCTCCATCCGAAATGTTTTTCCTTTTTTCTTATTATTCTTATTTTTCCATCAAGGACCATAAGACTCATCTGAGCTCATCTTTTACTCATGAGCACAGAGAGTGAAGTATTCAATATGTGAGCAGGTTTCAGGGGTGCTTCATTTATCATCACCTCTTTAACAGCCTCCACCACGGACACACATCACTTCTTGCAAGGTAAGACCATTCAAGTACGCCTCATGTTATTCAAACAGTCACTGCATTTAAGCGAGTTCAGCCAAAGCTGATCTACTGTCTGTACCTGAAGTCCTCACTTCAAACCAGTCCAACACATAAAACACCTGCTTTGTTTTGATTTTTGTTTTTTTTGCACATTTGCTAATTCATGTGGCGTTATGTGTTTTTATATGTGATGTTCTCATGTTTTTGTGATTTTCTGTTTTGTCCTGTGAGAGCTACAGTTACAAAACTGAACTGTTTAGTGATGAATGGGATTAATAATATAGTGGGAGAGCTGCAGTGGTGCTGCACATTCAGTGGCTGAAATATCTTTGTAAACATGTGATGGATGACGGCTTTTAAAAAAACGTGGATAAAGCATCAGTCATGTGACCAGTAGTCGGGTTTGGTTAACTCTGATCCAAATTAGCTTCATGTTTATTGCAGATCATCCACGTTGATGTTGACCATACGCTTATTTTAATGTAATTTAGAAGCGGACATGTTCATGTTAGCGTTCATCACGGTTTTAGAAATCTAATTGTTCCATGTCAAGATTATTTATATCATGTTTATGTGAAAAGAAAATCAACTACGACAACACTGGATCTGATGTAATCAGATTTCTAAACTCCTAAAAATGGAGACAACCATCGTCTTTCACATCCATCATCATCATCATCATCCTCATCATCATCGTCATCATCATGGTGGTAAAATTAAAACACTACCTCAGAGTGTGAAAGTGTCAGAGCCAGGTATAAAGACACAAATCATAACTCCAAGACTTTCAGAATAAAAGCAGAGCAGAAAGACGACGCAGAGATTTACCAGTTTTTTAAAAGCTGAAGTGACAAGGAAACCTGAAGCACAGTTAATGTTGTGAAAAGAATTGTCATGTATTATTATCATTGTTGTTATTAATAATAATAATAATAATAATTAGAGCCAGTTTCAAAGCCATTAGAAGAACTGGATTCAATCTGATCTTAAAAATGATCACTTTCAACTTTCTCACTCATATTTAATTCTCATTAACATCAACTGTTGTTAAACACACTGATAGATGAATAAGAAACCTCAGATGAGCAGCCAAGCATCCATCCATCCATCCATCCATCCTGGACAGTGGCGATTAGTCAATATGTTGCTATGGGAACCAACTCCAAAACTTTGTGCACATTGTTTGTCCTCAGCAAATCATCCGGATCCAAACTGACTTCACTGGGTCAATTAGACACAAGGTCGTACGAGGATACGATAACTCGACCAACTCGATACGTGTGCAACGGTCTGTTCACACACGGGTTGTGTGTTTGAGTTTCTAACACGACTTCACAACCACATGGCCACATGGCGACTGAGCTGAACTGCGACACCTAAAACCATCCACGACCACACAAACTCTGCTTTTCATTTTTAAAGACAAACTGGAGATGATGTTTGTTTTGTTTGTGCTGGTTGAAACTTACATTGAAGTAGTTTCTGCTCATTAGTGTCTAGTTTGTTTTGTAACTGGCCTCTGCAGCCTCACATGGATTATCGATACGATCAGTCGGACAGCACAAAAATGTCCCGTGCAGACCGAGTGGATCTCCTGCGCCTCCGTTTTTAATGCCGTCTTTGTCCTGTAGTACGTCTCCCTGCATTCACTCTTCTTGGATCTGATGATTACATTTTTAATTAATCCATTACTGATTAGTTCATCTTGCATAATGCAATGGGGGGGAAAAAAATAATAATCACCTTTATGAAAGTCTCGAGTTGGTTTGATTAGTTCTGACCCGATTTCATGTTCTTTTAAAAACAAAGGCAGATATTCACGGCGCCTCATGAAAAAGCAGCAGCATCGGTGAAAAGAAACCAGCAAAAGCGTCTTTTACTCTTTCTCCACGCTAATACGTACTTGAGAAAGACAGAGAAAGTGAGGGAGAGATTTGCTGTTTGAGCGGTGAAGAGGCTGTGATTCACAGTGTGCACTCCTCATTATTTCACCATCTCTTCTCACAGAGGCATTACCATTTATGCACACACATAGTAATTGGTCACAGATTGCACACTGATACACTGAAGTGCTTATTTCCTCCTGGAAATGTGACGGTAAAAGGTTTAGCTATAGCAGCTCTTCTCCCTGCTCCATGTCTCTCTCTCTCTCTCTCTCTCTCTCTTATTCCTCTTCCACCAGTTTTATTTTTTTTGCGAAGTCAGACCGAGCCATTATCTGGCCTCTTCCTGGGAGGGTTTACTGTCACAAGTACACTGTCACACACACACACACACACGCACACACTCACATACATAAACACATGCACACATGCACAGACACCAGTGGAAAGAGAGGCCTGGGGAGGTTACAGCAATACCAACACCATTTAATAAGTGTGAACTCAGGATCATTGTGCGGAAACATAAACCACATGTGCATTATGTACGAGTGTGTGTGTGTGAGTGTGTGTGTGAGACAGAGAGTCCTATTCCACACAGAGTAATGTTCAATATCACTATATACTGCAATAATAACCCACCGTCTGAATGTGGGAAGTCTCATTATCCTTTTATAGCTCTTTTATACTTTTTTTTTTTTTTACATATACACACACTCACATATATATTTTTATTATTTTGTAGAGTGCCCTTACTTTCATGTCTCCTGTCTCTTCCACCAGTGCGGATTGCACCCAATTTCTTGTACTTGTTCAGTGACAATAAAGATATTCTGCTGTATTTGCTGTATAATGGTGAACACCCTCTCTACTACAGTTACGCTCCCTACAGCTAACACAGGCTCTGTGAAAATGAATTAGCCCCTGAACTGTGTTCCCATCTGCGGTCCATTAGAAGTTGGGTCCTGTTTTATTTAGACAGATGCAGGTTAGACGGCAGAGAGGTTAGCAGCCGCACATCCTCTAAACGTGCTGCTTCGTAACGGACAGATCTGGATTTAACCATCCGACAGTCTGATTATTATTTCCTGTTTCTCTGTCTCCAAAACTGAGGCCTGTGACATAATTCGGCTTCATAACAGACTGGGGCCGAGAGCACGGCCAAGGATCGACACTGAAACAGAAAACAAAGAGTGGAATAATACAGTCAGTTTTTTTTTTGTGCTATCCAAAGATTTACAGTGACAAGCGGGGGGAAAAAATCCACCAGACTGAAGAATTAAAGGATATTTCGGTTTTTAGTACCACTTGGGTCTTATTTCTGTGGTTTTGGCTGATAACATGGCACTGACAACAAAAGTGCTGAGATCCGAGAACACAGTGACAACCTACAATAAAGTCTAACAAGGCAAGAAGCAACAGCACTCGTACTACGAGATCACCGACACCGAGTTATTCCAAGGTTAAACGAAAAGTGAATGAACCTCAAATGTTTGGAAATAATCCTTTATATGTCCTCATTTCAAATCACATAATCACTAGTGTGTTACAAAGCGCTGGCTGCTTTCGCTACCAACTTATTAGCAAACACAAGAGGCTAATTATTATCTTGCCTGCTAACTCCAGCTCAACAAACAACAAAACATCCCCCTTAAGTCATTTATGAGCTATTTAGTGATAAATGTTAAAATGTAAACCTAATGAAACAAGTAAAGAAGAGTCAAGTTAACTTTAGTGGCACTAAAAAGTCGAGCTAGTGTTTGTTTACGTTAGCTCAGCTTTAGCTCATTAGCCAGTGGGCAAAATAAGGTTGTAGCACAAAACTACAGACATTTATACTTTATTGGCAGGTTAAACTTCGAAACTAGTAATGAAAGGTAAATTGTAGGCCTATTAGCACAAGTAAAAAAAGAAACAAGAATTCATATAAATGACAATCAAGTTATATGTCTAGCTAATGTTGGTTAATGTTAGCTAGTTTGCTAGTAGGCCAAATAAGGCCGTCGTTTTTTTCCGCTAACAAATATGAATGTTTTAAATGTTAAACAGTGTCACCAACTAAATGTTGACCGGATGATTTCTTTGTTATTTTTCGGTGTCAGTCACAGTTACAAATAGCATCTAAAAAAAAAAAAAAAAACAGCAGTCTCGGAAAAGTACAAGCTGTTCAAGTGTTAAAAATGATTTTGTGACTAGGCCAACATGATTTTTTTTGAGTTTGAGTTTGAGTTCAGAAAGGTTATCAGAGAATTACACAGCACACAATGAATAATCAGCATGAGGTCAGGCAAAAAACTGAGGTTGTGACTAATAAAGTATTTTTCCACAGTAATAATCAGAGAGCGGAGTCAGCTGTTGTCCTGCTCAGCAGAGTGTTTATAATGCCGACTCCTATCCAACCAGGAGCGTAAGCAGGAAGTAGTTGAAATCGAGACTCCGCGCTCACTTCCTGCTGAGATCAGGAAACATAAGGTCGATTCACACACTTCCCATGGAGGGTTGAGCTTGTCTCCACATCCGTTAGGAACAAGTGGCAACTTCAGGGGCTAAAAAATAAAAAGCCAACGTGGAAGTAAGCCCCAAAACTGCAGTTCCTCAAATGACCACTAGAGGCCGGCCCCAAAAGTGAGTCAATTGGAATAGACTCCCATGCAGAAATAAACATTACCAGCCAAGTTCAAAATATGTTTTTCGTGGGAATTGGGTGATTTTTTATTATTTATTATTATTATTATTATTTTATTAAATGTAAC
>OMNW01005649.1:1362-16557 GCA_900303245.1 Selene dorsalis | reverse complement strand
GGAGTGAAGCTGATTTGAAAGAGTTGAGGGTCAGCGTCAACTGTGGGAGAGGATTAGAAAAGAGACGGGAGGTCAGAGGTCAGAGATGTTGGGGAGAGAGGGAGTGACTGGTATCGATCGAGTGTGCAACCTGGGAGCGGTGGAGGGAGACAGAGGACGGGCAAGGAACTTGGGGGTTTTGTATCTGGTGCCTGAGTTTGAATGTTTTCAAGGGAGAGAGAAAGAGAAGGAAAGAAAGAAAAGACAAGGAAGGAGGAAGGTTGAACGAGCAGGAGCAGACTGTCATTTGAGGTGAAGTTAGGATACGACATGCTGCTAAAGAGAAGAGAAAAAAAAAACAGACTAAAGGGGGAAGAGCTACAGAAAAGATTTTCACTTGAAGCCTTCCCACCCGCAGCTCTCATGTGCACTCTGTATCCTAAACCTTTTCTCCCAGAGAGGACTCTTAAAGTCCTCAGGGCTTGATGGCACACGCCTGTTCAAATAAATAATTTATAAACCTGAATCATTCTCCATCCTCTTGGACAAAAACAACGACCCTGTTTACCTGCACCGATGACTTCTTCTATTTTCACGCAGGAGATGTCTATCTCTTTGGCAAACTCATGGACAGCATCGTTGGGGTCCTCGTAGGTGAAGGGATCGATGTACACTTTGACACCTGGAGAGACTGAGTGAGAGGAGCCAAAGACAAGTCAGCATCCACAATGTAGCCTATATTATATAAATATACTGTATCTATTACATTTAGGACTGGTCATCTGAATGCTTTCAAGACACTGACTCAAGGACTGTGGTGGTCCCCTGATTATTGATCTAGCCATATCATCAAGTGAAAAAAATGAATGTCCTTCCTGTGCCTTAGTTTATGACTGATTAGCTGCCAAACTAAAGACATTCCCATCAACCCCAGCTGAATTTCAATTTAGTGCTCATAAGAACATGGTAGCATGCTAAGACGCCAAACTGATAACAGTGACCATGTTAAACCTTGCCTGTAAAAGATCAGAACCCAGAAACTAAACGTTGTTTGCTTGCAAACAATAATGGCAAAGCCACATTTCTGTTCATATAATTAAACTGTATATTAAATCAAAATCTGATCATATTTAATTATTAAGTAAAATACCTTTTGAGGTCAAAGGCAAACCTAGCAGTAACCTTCTGTGTCTACTTCATATATTTCAAATCAGCTGATCTGGGCTGGACTTCCTCTGAGCACACAGTGAAATAGTTTTCTGTCTGAATCAGGTGATTGGATAATTGATTGAATCAGTTGCTTAACTGTAAAGGCATGACCAAAAGGGTCACACGGGAGACACTTACTGTATTGCTGCAGTTTCTCAGTGTACTCCAGCTCCGAGCCGCTGCGCTGCTTCCTGTAAACAAGCAGCACATAAACAAAGTCACATTCACATAATCAGTCTTGACCCTTTCCAGGTACAGCAAAACTAATATGTAACTCAACTATCAGATAAAGATTGCTGCAGGGAAAAATCACACAGAGCAGCTCTGTGTTTTCGCCACCTTTTTGGAGCTTATGCACTTTGAAAGCACGTTAAAATTTAATGAGCCTCTTTGTTAAGGGCCTAGCTAACAAAATGAAACATGTAGTTCAGACTGTCAGTAATAAAAATCAAACACTTACTTAAGGCAGACAACAGCGATAACCACCAAGGCAACTATGACCACCAGACCTGCAGAGGCTGAGCCGATGATGAGGGGCAGCTGGTCCTGCACAGACTTCTGAGGGTCACCTGGACCAAATAACACACATACAGACGCAAATGAGTCGACAACAGCAGAAACACTACTCCAGAGATTAAAGGGTAGCCTGTTCTAAGGCCATAAAAACTATTAAGCTGGAGCACTCATTAAGAAAACTGTAGCTGCAGATAATCAAGAACAAACTGTGAAGCAGGGGACAAGACGTCCGTACTGTGCAGGCTGGTGCTGAAGTCCATGGGGTTGCTGTAACGTCCGTATCCAGCCACAGTGCGAGCTCTGACCTGCACCACATAGGGTGTTGCTGCCCTCAGACCTTCCACTTTAGCTGAGCTGTGCTGGGCTGTTACAGTGTGAGACATCGCCTGGCCCTGAAGTGCAAAGAAGGAGAAAGAAATCCACCATAACACAATCAAACCAAATTCAAAAAGTTCAGTTTGTGATTCATAAAATGCACCATTGTTCATTTTAACAGACTGAGAGGACTGGTGGTTACATGTTTTGCTAATGCGGTATGAGAAGTCTGGTAGCTTGTGGCGGCTAATTATAGCCTAATCTGAGATAATTTGGTTGCGCGGTAACTAAAAGAAACTGCTTTCTCCTTGCACTACAGAGTGTATTTTCTCTGTTGTTTTCTGTTATCCTGTAATTCACACTCGTGGCCACAGTGGTCCCCGGGACACGTTACACAGGCTTAGCTAAAACTAGCCAGTTAGCTGCACTAGCTGACTAACAAGCTAGCTAGCTTGATCGGCACAAGACACAGCAACACGTCTTACTCAGACAAATTAAAAGCATTCAGAAACAACACGCATTATTGCTAATAATGAAATCCAAATGTTTTGCTAGTAGGCTTCAGGTTCTTTTTGTTTTATATAGCCACCAGTAGCTTAAGTTGCTAATGCTAATCTAGGTCGAGCTAACTGATTCAGTTTTCTGATTGTAGCCACTGTTATGCTACATTTAGCATCACTATAGGTGGCGCACAACTCAAAGACACATAGCAGGTTTTGGATACACGTAGGCTATTTGGTTTGTTCCGTTTTGTCTAAGATAACCAGTTGCATCACTGTTCAGTAACAAGCTGATTTTATTTAAAAATCTTCAAAATATTGAAGTTGCACACATCCTGTTCAGCTGAATTGTTTTGTTTTTTTCTGTCAACTTTAGCTCCAATGCAACAAGCTCCTATTACAGAAACACTGACTTCTTGAGGGTTTTGGATTGAAGCTTTCGATGATTTGTTCATACGTTAGAGTTCAACATCTGCGCCTTGTTACTTTCAAAATCCAGGGTCGTCCAGCAAAAAAGTTGAACCTGGATCAAGTTTAGTCACAGTTCAATGTGAAGTCATCCAGCAAGGCTCAACTAATGAAACACAGGCAAATGCACCTGAAGTACTCAGCCGACATGTGAACAGTATCTGCTTCAGGATTGTTGGTGTTGACATGATTTCTTCCTAATCCGTTAAGTCTTCCCACAAATGGGCCTAAAGCTGTCTCACTGGTTCCCGAAGCAACACACCCCAACCAGTACAAAGGTCTACAGTGTAGCTTTTTGCCATCAAAGGCTAAATGTCTAAATCAGCACAGCTTTGCTACGAAATTGGATCAATACTTACATCAAAAGAAATTCTACGCTTTACCAACCCATACACATCACATTTCAATTGTTTCATAAAAATAAATCCTGAAAAAGACAACAACTAAAAACTCAGAGCTTACCCTCTCATGGTATTTTATCTCGTAGTCAAGGATGACCCCGTTTGGTTTCTCAGGTGGCAGCCACGACAGACTGAGAGTATCTGAGGTGGAGCGCATCAGATGAACGGTGGGCACTGCTGAAGGTGCTGTGGGTGGACACGAAAGAGGAGAGCTTTATATTACACTGGCACTGGGAAGCTACTACATCTGCAAGTTGTGGGGGATCATCGCTTTAAGCTCAGAGTTGGCAAGATTTTATCTTTTGAAGTCTCAAACTATCAGTGAGATAATTATTACTTAAAATACCTCAACCAGAACGGTTTAAGAAAACCAGTGCATGTTTCACCTTCACTGTTCTGCAGTTCATTGATTTTGAAGCCTGAAAGTGACTCAACTAACACTCACTGTCCCAGGTCCATAAACTGCAGGAAGGTGGATTAAGTGCAGGTTAACTAGGAGAGTAATTACAGACTGTGAAAGGTGCCGAGCAGTTTGGTTGATGATGACGCTGCAGATATTAAACAGAGGTGTTGAAAGGTGACATTTTCAGTGATGTAACATTAGGCTGGCTCATGGGGATGACAGGGGTATGTGATATATCTGCATTTTTCCCACCTTTCCTGAAAGTGGCTCATTAAAACGACACTCCTGGTGAGTCTTTCCATCTGTCACTCTCACTCAGCTTGTTCAACAATGTTTACTGTTGATGCTTTAAACACCATGAGCTCATTAAGACATTCACTGACATTGACTGAACATAGGATCAACTAACCAGCCTGTTTTATTGAGATGTTAAATGTTATTGATTGGGGTGGCTCCATGAATTAACTTGGTTGGGAGACACATTCATTGTTATTGACAGATCCTCTTCAACTAACCGGCTTGGTTGGTGGTGATGTTGACTGTGGAGTAGCTTGGTGAGGTGGGGTTTTTCCCAGAGACCCCGTTGACGGCCTGCACCTCGAAGCTGTAGCGCGTGTGAGCCTGCAGGTTCCTCACCACCACCTTCCTCTGCCTCAGCCCCAGCCTGCGAGGAGCGATGTCCACATTGTCGTCGCAGCGCGTGCATGGGATCCTGTCCCTCAGGCATTTCTTACACACCACGTTATAGACCAGGTCGCTCCTTCCACCTGTGTCCTCGGGCTCGTCCCACTCCAAGGACAGGGAGGTCTCGTTCACGCTGGATATAACATTGCGCGGCGCTGAGGGGATGGCTGTACACACACACACACACACATACATATCGGTGTTTAAGAAAATGGGAAGGCAAAGCAGAAATAGCTATATTCCCTATACAGTTTTCACGTTATCCTCCCTCAATGGTGAGAATGTTTCATGAGAAGGCAACAAGAGGTAGTATTTCACGTTCAGAAGGCAGAGAGTGTAATCCTATTCTTTTTATGAAATCCTTTTGCACATGAATGTGTTACATTGCTTTACATGCCTTAGACAAATCCTCTGTATTGAGCAAAGGGCATGAAAACATGTAAAACATAACAATGGGGGAAAAAAAATCCTCCGTGGTGCAAATAAATAAATCAACACATGCTAAAACAGGAGGATAAGCACAGCTTGTCATGGAAAACCACAACATTACCATTCATCACTTAGTAATGTCATTTAAAGAAACACACACACACACTACAGCTCTACAACTGTAGCCCATGTCCATTTCTATGCATAACCTCTCTTGGTGCTTGTGGAACTTAGCTAATCCACTCATGATAGAAATTCATGTTCTAGTATCAGTATAACCCAAGGCCACCTCGTTTCAATAAGCAGAGGTGCGTTTGGACTGAAGAGTATTTGAAACCTGGATAAAGTATGATAACCACATAGGGAGGCAACAAAGATTGGCTCAGGGAATGTGCTTTTCATCCTATTACAGCCACTGAGGAGAGAGGGGCTCTACCTTTAAGCTTCAAGCCAGAGAAAGTCTAACCTGTCTCTAGAGTTGGGGGAGGGGATGGAGCAGGAGTCCCCCAAGCCATCGTCTGAAAACTGCCTGTCCGCAGCTCCTCAGCCGACTCGCCCCAAGCCGCATATCACTTGCCCTGTCCTTTCTAATTAGGCAGACACAGTTCAGAGTGGAGGCTCTTCTAATTGGACACCCATCTTAAACACACACTGAGTCCAAGCTGCCGGCCATTGACTGGCCGAGCCTCTCTCTTGTGCAACACACCACCACCAACACAAATGACAGGCTGCCTGGCACAAGCTCTGACACACCGCAGGGACAGAACTGTCAGGCCTGTGTTTTCTGTGTGTGTGTGTGTGTTAACGTGTTTAGTCGGCACTGGTCAGTGTCAGAGTTCACAGTGTTCCTGTGACGAGGATCTGGGGAAGACAGTTGTGGGCCGTGTGTGTCACTTAACGTGGCGAAAGGCCCCTGGGGGGTGATTTTACACAGTCAAGGCAGCACATGTCCCTCTCCATCAGTATGACTGCTGGACTCAAAGAGCCATGTGCATGCAGAATGAGCACGGACGCTGCAGTCAGCACCAGCTAACACCAAACACACAGCTTCCAGTTTCATTATTGACGTGCAGCTGCACATTTGTCATTTGCCATAAAGTTGAACTGAGGCCATAAATTCTCTTCTCTGTTTGTCTCAGAAAATAAAGAAACTTCCTTCTCTGTGTTTTTTTGTGAGAGCAGTGCAGGATGACTTACTGGTGCAGGCAGAGTCAGGAGGGTCACTGTCAGCGCGGTAGAAGCCACTTTGGCAGGAACAAATATTGGCTCCTCGTGCACTGGTACGACTGTTGGCCGGGCAGGGAGCACAGGATCCCTCCCCAAATTTGGATTTGAAGGTCCCAGGGATGCACGCTGAGTGGGCAAGAGAGAAAACAAAGAGAACAATAAGAGAAAAACACAATTTTGCTGTCATTTATCTAAAAGACAAGCGGCTGTCACATCTGTCTCAGGACACGAGCCGTATGTACGGAGAAAACGCTGATACGTATGTGAGAAATGGTGAACCCAAAAGAATGAGGTCTTATCTATACATTTGCGTCTGCTCTGTCGTTCAAACACCCCTCACCAGGTGACATTAAGCTCTCCAGAAAAGAGTCGGGATGACAGCAAAGTTTCATGTTGAAGAGGAGGAAAAGGAGGATAAAGATGAAGATAGACTACTGACAGGAGATTGCTGTTGTCAGACAAACAGGGATGGAGAATGCTTGTGAGAAAAGGGATACACCCTAAACCCATCAATCAATGTCTGTTCAGTCCTCAGCTCTCCAATCCACACCACCAAATACAAACAAGTCCTCCACATGCATGCAGAACAGCTCCATAATAAGCTCATAAATCAATGCAAATGAAGGGACATCCGACCAGACGTAAATTAGCTGAGGGGGGGTTATTAGAAAAATATACAAAGACGATGTGTCCAAGCCTTTAATTTGAATTCCAAAGTGTCGCGCTGAAGGTTGGTTGATATGGAGTCTTAAGGATAAACCAGCATAAGCCCAGACTAAAGGAGGATTCAGATAAAGGGGATTAGCAGCAAAAGGTCTGGATATATCAGCCTCCAGAGCCCCGCGTTTTACTGTTTCCCACATTCCTGACTGGTGGTGTAAAAGTGGGGTCTCTGGCAAACATCTGTCCTGTCAGCGTGAGGGCTCATAAAAGCCAGCCAGTGAGAGAGGGAGTGTGATTAACTAGTTAGGCTAAGTGGTCTTTCAGTTTGAACTCAAGTTCCACCCTAATTCCCAACAATGGCACTTTTAGGAAAATCAGCACAGCTAATGGCCCCACACTGTAGCTCTAAAACCAAGCAATAAAAAGCCAAAGAAGATGAGATGAGAATGTACGTTTTACGTTTTTTTTTTTTTCTCCCCTCATAACTCACAGAGACCTTCAGGCTTTACACACTCTGATCTGATTTATTTTTCTCGGATTAGACAGTGCATCATTACTTTCTTTTATTTGTTTGTTTTCCTTGCTCATTTTCAAGAGGGAGCTGGATCACCCCACTGTCTTGCTCCAATCCATTAACCTCTTTGGAGGGCACAATGATTTTCCTGTTTTTGATACACTAATGTTTTCCTCGCCCCCTCCATTGTCTCTCTCCTCTCCAGTTTTCTCCCCTCTTCTTCTTCTTCTTCTTCTTCTTCTTCACCCTCTCTCCATCTCATGCGGTGTTTGGCTGCGAGCGAGTGAACGGCGAGGTAAGAAATGAAATGTCTGAGTGATTAATGTTAGCGTGGCAGTGTTGGCTCACGTTGGTCTGAATGGTGTTAATGAGCATGGCCGCCTGTAGATTAACTAACAGGAGGCCGCAAAGGAAATTACACTTCCTCATCGCAACCGCTGGCTGAAGCCCTGGAGAGTTTTTTATCAGGCATTGTCGGCAAGCTTTTAACCTTGAGCCGCCAAATGGCAACGAACGAGCTCTTCCGCTCATGTTAGACACTATTTCTCACGCCCAGGTGAGAGGAGGCTTCGCTTGTCTCTCTTTGACTTCCTGTACCCCTCCCTCTCCTTCCCTTTTCATTCTTCTCCTTTGGCTGCTGTTCCCATCCTATCTTTGGCAATTCACACCTCTTAACTCACACTATCTCTCTTAATATCTCTCTTCTTTGGACATCCAACGCCGTTCCCTTCTATTATCTGCATTTTCCTCACACAAATGTGTTGGCTCTCTCTACTTTGTGCCTTTCCCGCTATCTTTCTCTTCCCTCTGTCCTGCTCTCACAATATTTGTATGCTGCTCCTCTCTGCAACACCTCATTAATTCATACTCTCCTCCACCCTCCTTCACCCCCTTTCAGGAGCCACACAATAAATGCAGAGAAGAGGGCACAGACTGAGGTGACTTGCACTGAGCATATAAAGAAGGTTTGGTTAAATAAAAGTCCAAATGTCTGTTAAATACACATACCCTGGCACTGAGTGCTGTCTCCAGAAGGTTCAAAGCCAGCGACACAGGTGCAGGAGCCAACAGGAACCATCCACTCGCCGTCCCCGTTGCAGTACAGCTTCAGCGGGACGGACACCTCCATTGCATTGGTCACACAAGCCCCCGGAGCGATCACTAAGGAAGTGGCCTCTGCCCCAGTAGCAGTCTCAGGGAAGACAGCGAAATTAGCGATGGTTGTGGAGCACTTCTTGAAGAAAACCCTGACTGAAATGAGAGACATGCAGGCGCCCAGGTCCTGGAAGGCCAGGTAGAAGCCTGCCTTGGAGAGGGGGCCAAAGCTGCGCACTTTGTTGTTGATCCTGCCTGCCTCCAGCAGAGAGAAACTCTCATCTGGGGCAATAGTATCCACTTTCACATAGGGGTTCTCCCTCCACAGAGGGCTGGTGTCTGTGGCCGTGTCCCCCTCTGACTCATAGTAAAACAGATTAAAGGTCTCTTTGCAGGAGCCGGGGATGTTGGGGATGCTGGCGCAGTCACGGACGGAGAACTTGAGCTCCACGTACACGCGCAGCACACCCTTCCGCGGGATAAAGTCCGTCCTCAGCCAGTTGTTCTGGTTGGGCTGTCGGACATTACACACCTGGTAGGTTCTGATTGGGCTCATGGAGTCATCGTAGCCGCTAACCTCCTCCCACTGTGGGAACAAGAGAGAGAAACACTGTGAAGGAGAAGAGGCGGCAGCAGGCCACCACTGATTAAGACAACAGGAACATAGAAATAGAGTAGGTTTCAACGCAATCATATTGATTTAAAGCTGAATTATTTAATGCCCTTTCCTAATGCAACAACAATTTTATTTGTCATCCAGAAGCTACTCAGCTACAGCAGAAATGTGTTGTTAATTAATATTGAGTAATGTTAAATGCAGTGTGTCCTAATGCAAACCAGTCAAGCATAGAGGACACTGAAAACAGTCAAGGGATGTGTGATGCAAACAGAATATTAAAATGCAGCACACGCACACAGCAGCACGTTCCCACAGTGTCTTGTGTACTTTTTGCCCTGCAAGGAATCATTTGCAGCTAAAGTGCATCTAACTGCATGAACCACTCAGAATATTCCAATCATTACAAACTATTAATAGAAAACATTAAAACACATTTCACGCATTACATCCCTTTGACTAACACTTCGGATGCCCGTCATGTGCCTGCACTTTGGTTAGGACTTCACCAAAGTCTGGCAGTGGTAGTTATGAAGCAAAGCACAGACACACCTACAGGAAGCTCACATTCACAGTATCACTGCTGCAGCGCAATCACAACAGCCTCAAGAGGAGATTTACTTTCCATAACATATAAATTGTTATTTGTGCTGTGAGAGATGAGAGTATCAAAGTATACATTTAAATCGAAACACCTCTTATATGGCTATAATGCAGCAAGCGAGTTATTTATTAAAATGGCCATCTAAATGCAATGCTGCCAGTGTGATTACACCACAGCAGCACTGAACACTTGAGGTTATACAGAATATATTAAATATATATGTACATTATATATATATATATATATATATATATATACATACATATTCTCCCATGCCTACACATGTAGCCCGAGAGCAAATACCTGCATTGTGGCTAAAATATATTTACATCATGTAGCTTTGAAAATACCTATTTAAAGCCTAACATGACAAGGACATGATTTCTGTCTGAGTCAAAATTAAAGATCCGATTCACAGCTTTATCTGTTGATAACACAGATTTTAGTGTATGGTAACTAACATTACAGGCTATGATAAATTACTTCATTGGTCAATAAATTTACTCCATTAGGAAATAACCTTGCGAAAAGTCAATCTTGATTTTTTTTTTTTCCTAATTCCCTCTTGGACTGAATGCTTCGTTTCCATAACAAATGAGCTTCCCAGAAATTGATTATTTCAACTGGAAGAAAATAATGCATAACTCATCTCACGTCTCTGAGCTCCTGTGCAATTTATTCCCAAACGATGAGCCCAAGAGTCAGCATTAGATGTCGTAAATCACCAGCAACACGTTGATGCACTACCTGACAAATATGATAATTGCTGGCCCCCAAACGTATGGGCTTGTCAGGCCTGAGGAGAGGGGCTGCCTCGCCAGTCGTGACATATGACTTCATGGATGCTAGGGACATTCAGCGCCGGCCCTTGTAGGGAAAAGGAAGGAGCCCGGGCTGCCGACCGCCGTTTCCATGGAAACCCACCATTTCCATTGACTGACTTTGCGCTCACGTAGGGAAGACAAATTACACTGGCCGGGAGTGGGGGAGGTCTGTCAGGCTGTTAGCCCTGGGGTCAAATTCATGTTGTTTTATTTTCTCACCATTCCTATAGGGGTATCAACTGAAAACCTTAATTTCTGCCCATAATGCGCTCTTGGGCCCATGTTATAAAAGAGCCAGACACATGCTTTCAATTATCAGGCTCTCTATCCTGCAAGGTAGAGCCTACCTTATAGTCCTGACACACAGGGGATTTGTGCTTTGTGTGCCTGTGTGTTTGTTTGTTTAGAGTACAACATGTACAGACTTTTTGCAGTTTGTCTAGGCTTCTTTACATTCTGTAAGTACAAAAAGTCTAAGATTTTCTCCACACAATGTCACACAGTGTGGTTCTCATTTGCTTTTTAGTGTCCAAGAAAAGCAAACATACACTGCAAAAACAAAGATATAAAACAGTAGGAGGTGTGCTGTTCAAGGAAAACTGGGCTCTATTAACAAGCAAATGGAACAAATGTTGTAAAAGTGAGAGAGAAGAAGAAAAAGAAAAAACGAAACACATGCACACAGACACACAGACACACAAACACACACACACACACACACACACTAACTCACCCCACTCTCTGGGAACGTGGTCCAAGCCAGCTCTGTGGTTGCCCACCGACTGTCCATAAGGGTTTCTGCAAATTAAGAGTAGGAGGAAGGTTGACAAAACTGAATTAAATGGTGTGAGGAACAAAAAACCAAATCATTACACAGCGTTTAAGACCACACGCAAGTCTCTCTGCCTAACAAAGGATGCAGGTAAAAGTTCCTCTCCTTTTCTTCTCTTTCACAACCCCCACCCACTTGCACTCAGTTTCTGAAAGCACTGACAATCGTGGCATATTTGTAATGCCACCTAATTAAGGCTTATTCTGTGCGTGTGTGGCGCGTGCACATGTGTTTAAGTACATTTCTTTCATAATCATTTGTGGGGCTGAGGACAAAGCATCCTCCAAGATGCCTTCAGTGGGAAATATTCCATTAGCAAGCACCAGTTCAGATAGGTCACATAAGTACCAGGAACTTTAATATTACACATTTCAGGGCAGGCTTTCACCCGAAAACACCCTGCAGCAACAGAGATGCATTGCCTTTTCACCTCAGCGTTCTCTGATCTGAGCTAACAGGTGATCTGAGCAATGTGTCCTTCAGCTGGCTGTTTTACAACTTTGCAGGGAGGTGAGAGCTATCCAGACGATCAGAGGAGAGGCTGAGAATAAACAGCAGGATCAATGGGCATTGTGGTGTCAGCCTGTCAATCAACTGTCACCTGAGTGGTGGTCCAGCGAGCTCATTGCACCTCAGAGGAAGAAGAAGAAGAAGAAGCGACACCTCTCTGGGCTTTCAACATACAGCTGCGGACACGTTTGGCTCCCATTGCTCCGTTGTTGTTCGCACATAATTACTGAAACAATTACACTTTCTTCATGAAGACTCAATGACATAACGCCTGCTGTGCACCATTTGCTCACAAGTCGCTGATAACGGTGCTAAAGGATGGTGTGAGAGGGTAAACAAGTAGCATACCCTGTGTAGAACAGCAGTAACACTGCTTCCAGGACACATGGCTTTGTTCTGCTCCCACATTGCTGATGGTTGGCATTTTGCTTTAAAGACTGAGAACAGCGCGGTTACAGAAAAAAAGTCTGTCCTTGGCTTTAGTGTGTCAATAATAAAAGTTGTTTGATTGAGTGAGTAGATCACTGGTCCATCTGTGGCTGCTGAGCTACAGTTATGTGCAGTGTTTACAGTCTGTGCTCTGTGTTCATTAGAGAAACCACAATGGCTTTTCTTCTTTTCAGAGGATGAGAGATAATGAATAGTGATCCATATCCAACAGGAAAGATTACATCTGTGGTTTTCTACTGTGTGCCATGGAGAGCCAAGAGAAATTTAACCAAAGACAGTAAAAAGGCACTGATCATATTAGAACTAAATGACACAATGTGTGTTTTGAGTGCATCATGTGGTCACATTCACACTACATTTATAGATCAGACCAAAAG
This sequence comes from Selene dorsalis, assembly GCA_900303245.1. Classification (NCBI taxonomy): domain Eukaryota; kingdom Metazoa; phylum Chordata; class Actinopteri; order Carangiformes; family Carangidae; genus Selene; species Selene dorsalis. Next base: position 3,941 of record OMNW01005649.1, on the reverse strand, counting down.
GAAGTAGGGAGACTTTCTATGGTGTTCTTAGGTCCTTTGTTTGCTAATAGGAACAGGATCTGACAAAGTGGTATTTGATGTGCAACGACAAACATAAGAAGTATCTCCCTTCATAATGATCACAAGTTTAGTTGATCATAGTCCATCATGGTCAGAGGATGATCCAAAACACACTGATCCATGTTCAATGACAGAATACAACAAACAGACATGTTGCATCTTATCCCGAGTTAGATGAGAAGCATGAGGTTTCTCCCTCCTGGGAAACCGCCTGCAAGCAACTCCAACAAGCACACATTTAAACAGAGTATTTGACTTTAATCTGTATATATAAAAACACAAAGTGTAAAAACAGCAACCTCCATAAAATGGCAGCTCATTACTCTGACCTTCAGTTTTTGTACAGATTCAACCAACATCTAAGATCAATTACTGAACTTTCAAAGTTGCTGGTATTTGCTTTCCTTTAGGCAGAACCGTGTTCGCTTCTTCCTCATGTTTTCGGGTTTTACGCTAAAATAAGTTAGCTGGACAATGGTTGTGGCTTCATATTTAGCAGGCAGACTAACCTGGCAATGGGATCGGACCGGTTAAATGGCCAGTTGTTTTGTTTACATTTGGATTTTTGTACAAATCAAACAACATTTTAAATGTTCATTGGTTATCCTGTAGTGGTCCAAGGAGCTGGATTTTGTTCCCTGCAGACAGAGGCAGGACTCCTTTCCCCCCTGTTCCCAGTCTTTATGTTAAGCTAAGCTAACTGGCTGCCGGCCACGGCTGCATGTTTAGACCACAGACAGAGTGATATTGATCTTCTCATCTAAACCTCTGGTGAGAGCGTGAATATGAGGCTGAATGTTTCCTTTGACTAATGTGCAGCTGCAGCATGATTCTCTGTGATTTACTGCATAAATTCATGCTTGTGCATTATGAATTCCCACTTTTCACCATTAAGAAGTGATCAACTCTCTCTGGGGTTATGTGTTTAACTAATGCTCGGCAGATCATTGACTACCGCGTGTGACTGCGTGGTTCATCCAGCAACATGTATATAAGAGCACCTGGGCAATATTTCTATTAGAGCAGCTACAGTTATGGTTTTAAGATAATTCCTGGCTCTAAAATGTAACTTCCAATATAACTTCATCTCAGCTAATTCGGCAGCATATTAGAGTATTAAGTATTTGAATTAACAATCATTAAGTGACAATCCATTAGGCATTAAGTCATCACATTTACACTCACAGTAACTCTATCATTTCTTAATGGGCAATGAGCAACAAGAGTCAGGCATTAGTTAAACATGTGATTGTGACTGTGGCTTTGAACGGAAATATTTCATGTGCAGATAACAGTGTTTTAAGAGTGGAAAAGTGGGCTGCTGGGCTGGAATTAATAGGCCGCAAAAAGTCTTTTAATCTAAAAAGGAAAAAGAAAGTGGCTCCCTACATATTTGTTAACAATGGAAATTACATTTTCTTCAGCATTTTATTTAATCCGTCATATTTATGCACAAAGAAACTGTGCATTAACTGACAGGGCTATGAATACAAAACCAAGCCCCGACAGTCATTTATAAAAGCATTCTCCCACTTTCATTAGGGTGCATAAGGACGTGAGCGACAGCAGTTAATAACCACGCTTGTCGAGCCCAAATATACGTCTGTGAACAAGGTTGTTTTACTGATTAGCACGACTTCAGCCATAGACGAGGAACTAATCAGTGAAATCAGCAGCTGTTGTCTTTGCTTGGCTACGCTCTGCCCTCGGTGGCACACAGCTGAGTGAACACTCCCGGGCTACTTGCTGCTGCTGATCCATGGATCCAGCCCCTCCCTTGGGCCCCTGATCTGGTCCGTCGCCCCGTCCCTTCTCTCTTCTGGCGCCCAGAGGCAACACAGACAGAATCACTGAGCCCCAGCTAAGCATAAGTTTGAGGCTGCTGCTCCTTTAACCAGGCTTCACCTCACACAATGCACACACTGGGGCAGCGGGGTGACCATCCTACATCTGTAGTAGCTGGGTTCAAGCCCACTTGTAAGCAGGATTTCACCCTGCCAGGGCATTCTTGATCAAAGAACCTAATCCCAAGCAGCTCCGCAGGTGCGAGCCTGCATCCTGACCTTCGACCTCTGTGTGAAGCGGGAGAAGGAGAATTTCTCTACCAACATTTTGCAGAAATGCAGCATTTTCACAAATGCCAAATCAGCCAGCAGGAGAGAACGACAGCACGCATCTCCAAGCTGAGTCCAGGCTGGCGTTGCCTCTAAAGCACTAAAATTTCATTAGGAAAAAAGGTTTTCGTTCAGCTACAACTCCCTCCACCAAAGTGTGATATCGTCAACTCACTAAATCCCAGAAACCGGTTAAGACTGAAAAAGATCCCATTTGTTCCACAGTTCTCTCGCTTTCCTGTTAAATTTACAATGCCTCTGAGATTGCCTCGCTCCTATAACTCAAATCCAGAAATCTCCCCCCTCTCTCATAAAAACTACAGCAGCGGTGGAGTCATTCTGCCCCTGGGGTAAGAAAACAATGTTGCAGTGGGAACTTTAGAGCATCACCACCAGTGGCATTTA